>BPLS01029125.1:179541-193566 GCA_019656275.1 Rhododendron kiyosumense | reverse complement strand
TTCCACTCAAATTATCTCTTAGGAAAAATACAAATTAACTTCTAACACCCCCTCTTAATTTGTAATTTTCAGTTGCTTCTTGAATTTTTCAAACTTTTCGATAGTTACCGCCTTTGTGAGGATGTCAGAAGGTTGATCATTTGTGTTGATGAACTCAAACAGATTTCTTCTTTGTTCACCAATTCTCTGATGAAATGATGCCTTAGCTCAATGTGCTTTGATCTTGCATGAAACACAGGATTTTTCGTCATGGCGATTGCGGACATATTGTCACAATGAATGGTAGTCGGCCACTGTTGTGATTGCTTCAAATCAAAGAGAATTCGCCTTAGCCAAATAGCTTCACAAGCCGCATCCGTTGCTTGAATGTACTCAGCTTCGGAAGAGGATAATGCAACAGTCTTTTGCTTCTTTGAGCACCAAGAAATCAGCTTTGTGCCAAGACAAAATAAATATCCTGATGTGCTTTTTCTGTCATCCAATGAACCTGCCCAATCACTATCAGTAAATCCAACTAGCTTATTGTCCTCTTCCTTCTCATATAAGAGTCCATGTGTCTTTGTTCCTTGAAGATACCTCAGCACCCTTTTTGCCGCTGTATAATGAAGCTTGTTGGGCTCATTCATAAACCTGGAAATCATACTTACCGAATGCATAATATCCGGCCTTGTATTGGTTAGATAAATCAAAGAACCAACAAGACTTCTAAAGGATTTCTGATCCACGAGTTCAGTACCATCATTTTGCTGCAACTTATCATTCAAAGCCATTGGTGTTGAAACTGGTTTGCACTTGTCCATCTGAAACTTTTTCAACAAATCTTCAGTGTACTTTCCTTGAGAGATAAAAAATTGCCCATTTGATTGCTTCACTTGGATGCCAAGAAAGTACTTCATAAGACCCAAGTCAGTCATCTCAAATTCTCTTTGCATTTTCTTTTTGAAATCTTCAACCATCTTCATACTTGTGCCCAAATAGATCAAGTCATCTACATATAAGCAGACTATGAGAAAGTCTTCCATCCCTTCATACTTGACATAGAGCGATGGTTCACTTGGGCACCTTTGAAATCCATTTTGACTAAAGTATCCATCAATTTTGCTATTCCAAGCTCTAGGAGCTTGTTTCAAGCCATAGAGTGCCTTTCGAAGTCGGTATACTTTGTCCTCTTTTCCTTTAACCTCGTACCCCTGTGGCTGCTCAACATACACTTCCTCTTCGAGTTCTCCATTGAGAAAAGCTGATTTTACATCCAACTGAAAAACTTTTAATTCCAATTGCGCTGCCAAAGCAAGGACAGTCCGAATAATCTCCATGCGAGCAACCGGTGCAAAAGTTTCATTGAAGTCGATTCCGAGCTGTTGGGAATAGCCCTTTGCCACCAGTCTTGCCTTATGCTTTTGAATAGAACCATCTTCTTTGAATTTAGTCTTGTAGACCCATTTTAATCCAATCACTACTTTTCCTTCTGGCGAGTCCATAAGCTCCCAAGTTTTGTTCTTTTCGATGGTGGTAATTTCTTCATCCATCGCCAATCTCCATACTTTTTCTTTGGAGGCTTCTTCAAAATGTTGTGGTTCACAAGCAAAAAGAGCCATATCACATTATTCATTAATGTCTCTTAAAGAACGCACCTTTCTTGGTGGTGATTCCAGACTTTCTTGACTTGAGGAACTTGTGGCTGGAAGTCTTGTAGGAGTTGAAGTTGGACTTGAAAACTCTGGCAGCTCCTCCTGGCTTGTAGTTGGTTCAAATAATTCATATGTCATTGGTGCTTGAGAAGTGTTTCCATCCCAGCTCCAAGCTGCCATTTCATCAAACACCACATCTTTTGAAACAATCAGCTTGTTTGTATTTGGATTGAACAACCGATATCCTTTCGACTCATCACTATAGCCAATGAAGATGAGCTTTTCACCTTTCTCATCAAACTTTTCTCTGTCTTTGGATGGAATTAGAGAATATGCGATGCAGCCGAAAACTCTCAAGTGATCAATCACCGGCTTCCTTTTATTCCAAGCTTCAAACGGAGTCTTGTTGCGAACAACTTTTGTGGGAGATCGATTGAGGATATAAATTGCTGAATTAACAGGCTCGGCCCAAAACTTGTTGGGTAGTCCTTTGCCCTTTAACATACTCCGAGCCATCTCCGCAATGGTCCGATTTTTCCTCTCTGCAACGCCATTTTGCTGCGGACTTCTTCTAATAGTGAGCTGCCTCTGAATTCCATTTTCTTTGCAATAGTCCATGAATGGAGTATAGATAAATTCTCCACCTCGGTCAGTCCAAAAAGTCTTAATTTCATGCCCACTTTGTTTTTCTGCAAGAGCTTTAAATTGAAGAAAAATAGAAAATGCCTCGGACTTTTGAGTAAGAAAGAAAATCCACATCATACGTGTATAATCATCAACAAAGAGAATAAAGTATCTTTTATCGGTGAGAGAGGGAGTCCTTGTAGGACCACATATATCAGAGTGAACCAGCTCCAGTGGAGCTTTTGCTCTCCATGAAGTTTTAGGAAATGGAAGTCTATGCATCTTCCCATAAATGCAACCTTCACAAATTTGATTTGTTCTTTCGATTTGAGGGAGTCCAATTCCCATGTTACTTTGCTTGAGTAAATGCAGCCCTTTAGTATTCAAGTGGCCATATCTCAAATGCCACAAGAAAGTATTATCAAGACTTTCACTTTTGAAGGCAATTTTCTCGTCAAGTGGCATAACAAGTCGAAATACTTTGTTTTTGCTCATTTCAACAATTGCCACTGTGACATTATTCTTCTTATCAAAAATTCTGCATTTTCCATCATCAAAAATTACGGAATAGCCTTTTTGCAAGTGTTGCCCAACACTTAAGAGATTTTGAGTAAGATTTGGAACGTAAAGAACATCACCAATAAGCTTACTGTTACCTCCCTTTGTGCGGACAGAAATTACTCCTTTGCCTTCAGCACTTTGCAGCTTTCCATCTCCAAGTTTCACTTGCGAAGCAAAGTTCTGATCAAGCTCCACAAAGATATCACAATTCCCTGTCATGTGGTTGTTGCACCCACTGTCCAAGTACCAAACTTCCTGAGATTCTTGCCGGACATTCATGCAGGAAAAAAGTTGTTCGGGCTCATTTGTTGTGAAATTTGCTTCAACACTTTCCTTTTTCTGTTGAAACCAACAATCCCTTTGAGAGTGATTAGGATTTCTGCATTTCTTGCATTTGAATCAACAATCTTTTGTCTGGTGATTAATCCTTTTGCAAATGCGGCAACTAGAGTTGTAATTACCAGCTCTTTGTTGCGGATTCCCATATCTTTGTTGTTGATTTTCTCCTCTTTGATTTGCTTTGCCCTCACCTTCATTTTGGTTCGGCTGGCCGTTCATCTTCTTTTGGGATGACCCTTCTTTTTTCGCTTGCTTTTGCTTGTTTGCCTTGTTGTTGCTGAAATAGAGTTTGGATTGCAAAGCTTGGTCGATGGGTTGACTCGACGACCTGTTAATTCTCTGCTCATGTGCTTGGAGTGAACCCATTAGTTCAAATATAGTCATTTTTGACAAGTCTTTAGCTTCTTCTATTGCAGCAACAAAATGGTCAAATTTTGGAGGTAAACTCCTGAGTATTTTCTCGATCACCTTTTTATCTTGAATGGCTTCACCATGACTTTTAATTTGATTGACAATCTCAGCAACTCTAGAGAGAAAATCTCTAATGCATTCACTTTCTTTCATTGATAAGTTATCAAAATCTCTCCACAAAGATTGTAGCTTTATGGAAACAATTTTTTCATTTCCTTGAAACTCATCTTTCAACACATCCAATGCTTCTTTTGCACTATTTGCATTAAAAATTCTAGGATAGATTGATTTGCTTACCCCTTGTTTGATGTAGCGGAGTGCCGTTGCGTCTTTTTTCTTGTTCTCCTTATGCTGCTTTTGTGCTGCTTGTGTCGCAACTTCTGGTTGATCTGGCACGCCTTTCTCAACAACTTCCCACACATCTTCAGATACGAAAAAATTCTCCATTTCGCTACTCCAGTAGTCATAGTGTTCTCCTTCAAAGATAGGGACTTGACTTGGAGAATATCTAAACATGGTAGGGACTGGAATTGATGCCATCAGTAGCACTAGAAAATAAGGAATGAAGCAACTACTAAGAAAGCTCTGATACCATATTTGTTGGGGACCGCGGAAGAGTGAGTGGATGTGTGATTGCAAGAAGAGTAAAAAGAGAAAAGAGAAAGTAATTTAAGGCGTTGGATATTTCATTCAGTAGAGGGCTGTGGCACAAAATTTGCTTTGGCTATTACAAGTAACCTTCTGCTACAGCACAAAGGCTTTGATCTAATTTTTAGATAGCTGGTCGGTTGCTATCTAGCTGCTCACAATAAATCTTTATTTATACTTACAATTGGAAGCACCTAGAACAATTCCATCCTTTGCTGACTTGACTTCTACAATTACCAAGGTGATTAGGAAGATGAACCATTACAATGAACTTATCTACTGATTCTACTGACCATGCATGAACCCAATCTTTCCAGATTATTCCACTCAAATTATCTCTTAGGAAAAATACAAATTAACTTCCAACAGCTTCAGCCATAGACAATTTTAACGGTAAGGCCGAGTGATTTGGACAAGTATAAGATAGTGCAGGTTGGCAATGACAGAGCGGGATATTAAACACCGGGAAGGATTTGCTGGAGGAGGATTTTGTGAAGAAGAATCCAGGGTGGGTGGACGAGTTGACTTTGATGGGGAAGACGAAGCAGAAGACTGAGATTCAGGCACTGAGCTCGTTTGGGTTTCAGTACGTGTTCGAGGTTTACTTGCGCCACCAAAGCTTCAGCATAAGGATTGGCTTTGAGTTTTGGAGTTTGAAATAGAGATGACATGTTGTAGTGGGAATTCCTGCATTTCCCTTTCTTTCTCAAGTATGAGGACTCTGAAGTTTGTTCGGTATTGCTGAAACTTTTACTTTATCGATCATTTGTTGCTTATATTCCCTTTCCTTCTCAAGATTGGCTTTGGTTCTCGTCTCGCGCGCTGTGATTGAGTTACCTTGAAGTTGTGCTTTATTTGGGATGAGCACAGTGCATGTGAGTGTTCTTTGTTAAGAATGACGAAACAAGAAAAAGAACAAGAATGCGCTAAGAAAAGTTTCTTGCATTCTGTTCCAAAAAAGAAGCAAGTAATTTGTTTCTGGAATATTACTTGGAAATTTTAGCTGGAATGCTACTTGGGAAGTGAAATAGGGAACAAATTACTTGGGAAAATTTTCTGTTATATCCATGATATATCCCTTTGACTTTAAGCGAAAATTCATTTTGGTCTTTCACGTTTTAATTTCGACAAATATATACTTTGATTTTTGAATTGGTTTCAATGTCAACCCTTGGTTGGATGATGTTAGTTTTTTGAACGGGAAATTGTCATGTGGCCAACACATGACCACTTTTGAGGGGTAGATTTGACCATTCCCCTCCACCCCCTTTCTCTCTACAAATGCATAATTTAACATGCACTCACATTCTCTCTCCACAATTTCTACACAAACTCATTTCACCCAAATAGTAAATTATCACTCCAATTAACAAAAAACACAAAAAACACAACAAAAAAAAAAAAAGCAGCAGTAAAAAGAATAATTTTAGCTCTCTCCCCTCCGATTTCTATATAAACCCATTTAGCATTCCAATTAGCAAAAATCAAGAAAACCAAAGAAAAAAATAAAGCAAAAAGGAGTAATTTCAACCCTCTCTTTCTCTCCCTTCAATTTTTACACAAATCCATTCTAATTAGCAAAAATTGCGAAAATCCACAAAAAATAAGAAGCAAAAACGAGTAATTTTCACACTCTCTCCACAAAAGTTAACCCAGCAACCCAGAATTATTGATTAGGCTGACATAAACTTGTACAAAAAACAGAGATCATAATGTAGATAGAACTCCATTTTAGTGGAGACAGAAAAATGGAAACCCAGCAACATTAACCATCATGCAGGTAAAAATGGAAACGCAGCAACATAAGCCTAATTCCCTAATTCAAAAAGGAAACCAAAAAAAAAAAAAATCTAACTCAATAATTGAAGCTCGCAATTATCTAGAAACCAAATTAGAAATAAGTTAGAGATTCCAATTCGCCATTGTCGTCTACTCGTCGCCTTCTCTCTCCCTCTCTCTCTCTCTAAAATGAGAAACTGTCTTTACAGCTAAGCGGCGTAGGCATTGTGAATCTCGATGAAATCGCGGTCGTACGAGGAGTCCGGGTGGTACACCTTCGCCAGGCTCCTGGATGGGGGGTGCTCTTTTGTTTGGGCTTTTCGGTGGGTGGTTGTGTGGAGGAGGAGGAGGTAGCTGGTGCTGGTGGATGCTGGTTCTGAGTGTTATCGGTTTGGGTTTGGTTGGGAAGGGGAGGAGTGGAAGTGAAGTGATGTTATTCATTAATGGGTGCATGGAACCGTGGGAGAGAGAGACTGGGGTTTGTGGGAGGAGTGAAAGGGCAAATCTACCCTTGAAAATAGTCACGTGCTCGGCACATGACAATTTTTCTTCCAAGAAACTACCGTCATCCAACTAAGGATTCACATTGAAATCAATTCAAAAATCGAAGTATATATTTGTCAAAATTAAAACGAGAAGGACCAAAATAAATTTTACTTAAAAGTCGAAGAGATATAATAGAAATTTTCTCAACTACTTGCTTCCAATCAATTTACTTAGGACCAGTTGCAAGTAAAAGTTACTTGGAAAGTGAATTAGGGAACAAATTGTATACCCTAAGGCTCCGCTTGTAATTGGGCGTAAATATTTTACATATTTTTTAGTATTTGATTGTGCAAAAGACAGGAAAATATTTTACTAGGTAAAACATTTTACTTCATATGGTTGAAAATATTTTCCGTTTGAAAAGGGCGTAAGTCATTTTTCAGAAAATTTTTTGTGTGGAACAACTATCAACCAAACACCGAAAAATAAAAATAAAAATAAAAATAAAACTTTTATTTTTTGTAAAATTATTTTACATCGAAAAATATTTCACTCTAAAACAAACGGAGCCTTCACTTAGTCGGGTATTGACAGAGTTTGTTTTTGATAATGAAAAAGAAGAATGAGTTGTTGATTATTGGGCTATGTTGTTTTCAATCCCGCCAGAGGTGTAAGCTATTCTCTCTACTAGAATTTGAAGTTGCTATGAGTCTACGTTAATACATTTGTTACCTAAATACGTAAGAACTTTTTTTTTTTTTGGCAGAGTGGCTAATTATAGGTGGATCATAACTTGGTTGGTGCTTCCTTTTTGCAAACCTTATGAGTCATACTCTTCCATGCTTCCTTATCGCAAACCTTATGAGTCATACTCTTGCATATTCGATAATGCTCAGTCTTGATGTGGTGAGTAGGAACCTTTGAAGTGGGCAACTTACTTCTTTGTTCTTAGGGGGTTAATTTGAATTTTCTATAAGCTTGGCATGTGTTGTATTAATATTTTCAATGTGTACTGAGTTATCATGACAAGGTGTAATAATATATCCATTTACTAATAAGGGTGTGAAAATAAGCTTCCTATAAAACTGTTTATCTTTTGTAACGATGTTCCTGTCTTTTCATATTTAAAAAAACTTCATGTCAAACTTATATGCATTTGTATTTATGCCAAACACAATGTGTAAAAATGTAGGAAAGATCTCTAGCTAAAGGTTTTCTATTGGGGTGACTTTTGATGCCAAAATTAATTAGTATTGAGATTCAGCAAATAAAATTACTTGGAAAAATAAATGTTTTTGGAGCAATGAATCTTTGAAGTTGTTATTGGAAAATGATAATGCACTGAAAGATTAAATGTTGAATTACGTTTGACATTCTTATTGCATAGTTTCTAATGTTTGTTTGAGACCGTTTTGATCGTATCTACCTGAAAAATAGTTCCAATAAATCTATTAATTAATTTCTATCTCCATAAAAATCGGGTTTGGGAAAAACCAAACCAAACTGATTGCCATCGTGTTTGCTTTAGATGTGTAAAAATACCTGTTGGGTTCTGACTCGGGTTCAATTTTGGTTTTCAAGAAGTAGAAACTCGAGAAAAATAAACATACTGGTTTGGGGGAAAAGGACTTTGGCAACTCCACTTGGCAGAAAAGGAAGGTTGCGGAGAAACTTTTGGGCTAAACAAACGATCTCATTTTCCAATAAGGATTGAAAATTTGGACTAAAATGTGACCAATATATGGTGAAAGCTTGGCAAGAAAGGAAAGATTATGGAGAAGCTCCCGGGCAACTTCTCGGTCTCGCAAGTGGTCAGTCAATTGTAAACAAAGACTTCCTTTTCCAAAAAGGATCAACACTCATAGACATAAATTGGTCAGTCAATTGTAAACAAAGACTTCATTTCCCAAAAAGCAAGAACGGAATGATTATGGAGAAGTGTTAAAGCATCTAACTCCAAACCAATTAGTAAAGAGTGGAGAGGCTGTCCAGGCTCATATACTAGTTTTGGAGGATATAATTAGCAAATGTGGGACAAATCCCAACACTCCCCCTCACGTGCGACCTCTGACTCGCACGTGGAGAGGTAAACAAAGGATCCGGAACACACGGATCACAATGAAATAAAGTGCAATTATGGCACAAACAAAGGGGAAAAGCCTCCGAAAGCCTAGTTTTGATACCATGTTAAAGCGTCGAACTCCAAACCAATTGACAAAAAATGGAGAGGCTGCCCAAACTCATATACTAGTTTTGGAAGAGATAATTAGCAAATGTGGGACAAATCCCAACAAGATGCTCCAGTGCAACTTCTTGGTCACTGAGATCACCGTACAAGCCAACTGGATTGGCCCCACACATAATTACTCCCACCTTCTCTCTTTTCCTGCAACTTTACCACTCCACAAAGACACATCACACATGCAAACAAATCCAAGGCAAAGATTATCCTCTACAACAGAATTTACTTTTCTCATTGTATAAATAAGCAGTTAGGTTTCATTTGTTTTGGGAGAAAATCTTATTTCCGAAGATGCTATAAACACTTAGCACTCAATTGTGACCGTCCAAAAATATTTTGGAAGGTCGGGATGTTAATGAAACTTTTCCGATGAAAAGTTAAATTTTTTTTCAGAAAAATTTTATTAAAATTCGGATCATCCAAAACACTTTTGAACGGTTGCGATTGATTAGTGTTGTAAATAAGTATATCTCTTGTTTTAGACACCTTGTAATCAAGCCTTTTCAGTTCTTGTGGAAAGCTGTCAGTACTTCAGCAATACTTGTAAGGTGCCGTTCATGAATGTCAATTAAGTACTTACTTTTTAAAAAGACAATTTCAAACTGAAAAAAAAAAATTGGCTTATTTAAATATAAAAATATGTAATATGTATCTTATTTGAAAGATTTCATTGAGATCTTTTGAACGGTGCAAAAAAATCAAAAAATTAATTTTCATTTACATTATTTTTGAGTTTGAAAATGTGAAATAAATACTTATTTTTTAAGAAGGTGTTTTAGAACGGGGCCTAAGTCTTCTTTCAATCCTTTAGAGCTACATATTATAGCAAGTATATGGTCTCATTTTTGTAAACTTAATTTTTTCTATGTGTGTTTTGTTCGTCTTTTTTGAATTTTTATTAGATTCACATGATATTTTTGAAATAATCATTCATCTCAACAAAAGGAATTTAAAAAGCACAAAATTATAACAAAAAAAAAGTTGACTATAAAGTAGTCTTATTTGTCTAAAATGCCGTTTTATTTAGAATTTTTTCAACATCAGTCCATATTTTTATACTTTTTCGATTTGTCTCGTCGATACGAATGATTAACTCCAATAATTATGATGAAAAGCTAAACAAAAAGTAAAAATTACTGAAATAATAAGTTTCAGACTTAACTAACCCATTCTTCTACATATTCATATACCAGATACTATGTTCAGATTGCCCAGATTTTGACGTAGCGCTGTTGACTTGTAGATCTAGAAGGTAGGAGGAAAGGAAGTTAAGAATTTAAAAAACCAGAGCTCTCAAATATTAGTGGGTTAATTAAGGGCAATAAGAACATACATACATACATACATATATATATATATATATATATATATGTGTGTGTATATATAAATAATATTGTAGTAATTGTGTTATACAATCCATGCTTAACGGCGGTGCTCCATGCATGCTCCTCCTCCACCATACAATCATTTGTGTCTGCACATTTGGTTTGAGGCCCACATGATTGTGTTGTGGTGCAGTATATTTAGAGCATCACGTGGGTGTATCTTTAACGATAAATCTGTCCACACAAACAATCTATGCATAGATTGTGCACAGATTTTGTTGTGGGGTTCACCACGGGTTTCACGTGGGTTTCACATAAATGATCCAAGCCATTCATTAAATGTAAAAAAAAATTTCAAGGGTCCTTGTAAAAAATCAGTTCAATCCAATACCTATAGGTGCTTGATCTAATCATCTAATTTTTTATAATTCGAAAATTTGAATGAAAATTTAGATGATTGGATCAAGCACTTATAGGTATTAGATTGAGCTGATTTTTTACGGGAACTCTTGAAAAAATATTTTACATTTAATGCTCGAATCATTTGTGTGGGATCCATGATGGGCCCCATAACAAAATCTGTGTACATTTTATGCACAGATGTATGTGTGGTTAGCAGGTTCTATTTTAAGGCACTAAATAATGGAGATTTGTTCTTAAAAATTAAATCGCTATCTTATCATCAATTTACAAGCACGTGACCACCGGTTTCATGACATTGTCCTCCTCGGACATGTGACGATATTGGAGCCCAATACAGCACGTACACTTGGCATTTCATGACATCGTCCCCTTCCAGCATGTGACGATGAAGCCCAATACAGCACACCCGGCATACATGTTTCCTTTAAATAGAAACCGGATCCCTTTTGTTAGCCGGTTGTAGGTAGAATTTACTTTTTCATGATATAAATTAGCAGAATTAGGTTTCATTTGTTAGACACCTTGAAGTTAATTTCCGAAGTACTCACTCACTCACACACCTGCAATTCAATCCCTGAAATCAAGCATTTCCAGTTCTTGTAGAAAGCCTTAAGTTCAGCAATAATATTGTAAGTCTTCTTTCAATCCTTAGAGTTACAATATTATAGCAAGTCTAAGTTGGTTTAACCCATGCATCCTTCTACATATTATTAGTATATTATCAGATACTCCATATGTTAAGATTGCCCAGATTTTTGAACTAATAAGTAGGAGTATCTTTGAGTTAACGGAGCGTGCAACTTTGATTTCAAAAACTGAATGGACATTTTTATATCCAGAGGGATCTTGTGGAGTCATGTGTGCATGGTCGTCTTTTAACCTGGCTTTGCCGATGGATATCTAGGCGTTGTGGGTGTTTGACGTAGCTAGCTTGTAATATGCCGTGATTTTTAAGATGTTACTCCTAACTTGTACATCAAGAAGTTAGCTAGGAAAGCTAGGCAGTAAGAATTTGAAAAGCCAGATCTCTCAAAGATTTACTGGTTAATACATATCATTGTTTATCAATCAGTATTCTAGCTATTTCGATATAAGACGCATATTGCATGAACAAGCATAATTTCATTTATAATCACATTGAAAAAATTAAAAAGAAAAATGAAAAAACGAATTAACTTCTTTCTAAGGAGTATTAGTTTAGTAAGCGGTGAATCCGCAGTTAAATATAGTTTAGAATTATACATCACCTTAATAGACAAATACAATTAGAAGAAGCACGTAGACAGTATCATAAATTACCCAGTAGTAACTATTGTAATTAATAATAAGTAGCCAGCTACAATAACAAGTTTAGATTCAGAGCAATTGTTTTCGAAACTTTAATAATTGTATTTCTTTTTTAAACTTATTGTATAAATCATCTATCAGAGTACCAATCCTAGTTTGTTAGACAGTGAAAATCCATCCCCTACGAAAATTTCAGCATTTATTGCCTCGAAACGCGACTTTTGATCCAAGCTTACTTGCAAAACTATTTCTAAAAGTCAAATATCAGTCATATATCTCTAAAAACATTTAATTTTTTCAAAAATAAGGTTGGAACATGTATATCAATTGTTTTTTTTAATCATATGGTAGTGCTTTAAGAAAATTCACAACTGAGGTCTCTGATTCTTGTTACACATTGACCAATACCTGCGACCGTTACGCTAAGTGATTTAAATCATGGCTTCTATGCATATGGACGTGTTTCTACAAAAGTACTATTGCTTTAAGTAATTTGTCCTTCGTCAGCCAGTTCCAGTTAGTTAGGCCATTGGTGATGCTCTAAAGTAGTTAGTTTGGGAGTCCCAGTTGGTTAGGCCATTGGTGATGCTCTAAAGTAGTTAGTTTGGGAGCAAGAATTTTGTTTTGTGCATTCTTAAAGATCTTAAGCTTTACAAAACTGTAATGTTGCATATGGTTAAGTAAGTTGAACCTTAATCTTGTTTGTGTATCTTTCCTTGTTTTTTTACCCATATATAACTTTTTAAACTTATGTGTTGAAGACAAGTGTATGATGGATCCAACTCTAGCATGGGTGAGGAGACTCTGGGATGTTTGGGATCTACGGCTATTGGTTCTCCTAAGCCTCGCTTTACAGATCATCCTTTCCTTACTCGGCAATCGTAGAAAGTACATATCGTCCGCATGGATTAGTATCCTTGTTTGGTCGGCATATTTAATGGCTGACTGGGTAGCAACTGTTGCCCTTGGCAAACTCTCATATGCCCAAGTCAATTATGACAACGGCAACGTGTTGAGGGCCATATGGGCACCTCTGCTTTTGCTACACCTTAGCGGCCCCGATACCATTACGGCTTACTTTGTGGAAGATAATCGTCTTTGGATGAGACACCTTTTCGGACTAGGGGTTCAAGTTTCTATTGCAGTCTATGTTATTTACATGTCTTGGACACATTCCTGGTTTTCAATTATGTCAATCCCGGCGTTAGTGGCTGGATTTATCAAGTACGGGGAGAGAACATGGGTTCTCTTATCGGTGAGCCGTGATAAATCCGGGAAAATTGTGCCGTTTGGCAATGCAGGCAGTGATTCAAATCGTGGCAATAATAACACATCGGAGGACAAAAATTGTATACACGGTTTATGTATTGCCCATAGGTGTGTCAAGTCATTTAAGAAATTTACAGAGTATTATGACATGGAGAATAATGAGTTCGAATTGGAAGATCGTATAGCACTTGATGACATAAGCCAGTTTTGGAAGGTCATAGAGGTTGAAATGGGGCTCATGTTCGATTTGTTATACACAAAGGCACCCATAAACTTTAGCAAAGGAGGATGGATTCTACGTTGCATCACTTTCTCGTGTACGGTGGCTGTGTTGATAGGATTAATTGTCCGACTTGGGGAAGGTGGAGAGAAATGGCACAAGGTTGACATTGCCATCACTGAGGTGCTTCTAGTGGGAGCTCTGGCACTGGATATTTATGCAATCATTTCATTGTATCTCTTTTCCGATTGGGCAATGCTTTGGCTAATTAAGAACAAGAAAGCCGAACAAGTAATCCTGCTTAGGAAAATAAAATCATGGCTTTTTTTCCTCCCAAAAGAGTACCGGTGTAAAATGGAGGGGCAATTCGATCTAATTGATTATGCGATCAATAAGCCAGACCTAAAGGTGGTTTGGTCATTGTTTGGGATCAAAAGGTGGGTAGAAGAATACTTTAAGGACACGCTCAAGAAGTATGTACGCAAGACTGCTGTCATTGACCCTTCTCTCCTGTTTGACCCGATTTCAAAGTGTTGTATTCATTTAATTTATCCTCGAATTGAAGACGACATCATGATCAGAACCATTGAAGAGGACCCCATTTGGAAAGAATTCTTCGACGGCTCTTTTCAAGCGCAAATTTTTACCTTGCACTTCGCAACAGAAATCTGCTACAATTTGGAAATGGAATGGGATACACATGATGCAGCTGATCAAAACAACAGGGATGGTACTGTATCACAACACACGATGCCCCAGTCTGATTCATCCTTGTCATGG
>BPLS01029125.1:169228-179531 GCA_019656275.1 Rhododendron kiyosumense | reverse complement strand
CACATTGCTTGGGAGTAGAATGGGTGATCACTTAATAACATTTGGGACCTCTCCACTCATTGCCAATTGGTTTTGAAATGGACATAAAGTTTCTGCCAATTGGTTTTGAGATGGACATAAAGTTTCTACATGGTATCAGAGCGGGGCCCGTTCCACCCCACATTTTAAAAATTTACAATCCACACCCCGCGATGACAGACCAGCAAAAAGGCTGCACGATGATAGGACCCAAAAGTGGCCACACGTGACAGACCTCAAACGCGGCTGCACGTGAGGGGGATGTTAAGATAATAGAGTCCCACATTGCTTGGGAGTAGAATGGGTGATCACTTAATAACATTTGGGACCTCTCCACTCATTGCCAATTGGTTTTGAAATGGACATAAAGTTTCTACATGGTATCAGAGCGGGGCCCGTTCCACTCCACATTTTATAAAATTCACAATCCACACCCCACGATGACAGACCAGCAAAAAGGTTGCACGATGATAGGACCCAAAAGTGGCCACACGTGACAGACCTCAAACGCGGCTGCACGTGAGGGGGGATGTTAAGGAAATCAATCCCACATTGCTTGGGAGTGGAATGGGTGATCACTTAATAACATCTGGGACCTCTCCACTCATTGCCAATTGGTTTTGAGATGGACATAAAGTTTCTACAGGAAACAGGGGACTGTGCAGGACTCTATCACACTACATGATGTATCTATTTGTTATGCGCTCTTCGTTGTTGCCTATTGCCGCATCTCATGATTACTTCAGGGACGATCTCCTCTCAATTGAAAAAAGCGACATCGGAGATGTGCAAGATGTAAAGGCAGCTTGCCGATATTTGTCGGAAAGCAATTCAGACGATTCTATTGTCAAACTCTTAAAGAGTAAACAAAAGGATATGAGATGGGAAACATTGAAGTGGGTGTGGGTGAGGATGCTATGCCATGCGGCGAGTAAGGGTCAGAGAATAGAGCATTTTCGACAGTTGAGCCAGAGAGGCGAGTTTCTAACTTTCCTTTGGTTCTTTCTTCCACAATCTAAAAAGCTCATGAGACTACCGTAATCAATTATCTACCCTTCATTTTTATGTTCTTTCGTACTAAACTTGTGAAATAATTGCTCTAAATTGATAAGAAAGCTGTGAGAGCTCCCTTGTGTTAGCATTGTTGTAAGAACTAAATTTTATTGTTGTAATTTGATATTTTAAATTGGGTAGTCCAATGGTACACACCCTTTATTAGAAAGTGTACTATACACACCGTGATTTTAAATCCTTGGATTTAAAAGTGAATAATTCGGACCACCCATTTATTAAATCAATTAATAAAATGAAAAAATGACTTAGCAGGTAATAGGCTATTCTTTCTTCCTTGACTCTCTCCCTCTCCCTCATTTGTAAAATACTGCAAATTATATAACATAACCATAATTGCTATGACAACACAAAAAATTGGCATTTTCTTATCACAATGTGTCGTACCAAAAGAACATTTAGAATTATGTATTCAATATACTTGATATAAAATCAATTTCTCTGTTGTAACTGAATGTACGGTTAACATGTAACCGCGACACAATAATGACGATCAAAACCATTGATTTCGTTATATTTATTTATTAAATAATCCACGTAATTTTTTGGCTCGATAGGGTTTAGAAAGCCCTTTAATCGGCACCCGAATTCAATAGTAAAAGGATTTTTTTTGTCTGATTAAGAATCTAATGATAAGCGATCAACTTCATTCTTGTATCTGGATACATTAAATTTTTTCGATTACGCAATTGTCGATATCTAATTTTGGTGACAATACTGAATATTGTATGACATGATATTCTAATAGTTATGATTGATCATTCTAAAAATATACTTGCTAACAACGTTTAGTTATGGTATGGTATTTTGCTGATTATAACTATCGTTAACTGAATATTTTGATTGAATTTTTTTATACGACACATTGAGGGTTTAAAAATGTTAATTTATAGTGTTGTCATAACAAATTTGGTTATGTTACTGAATTTATAGTTTGGTATTTTGTTGATTATAATAGGGTAAATTTTAGATACACCCCCTATACTTTGGTCGTTTTTCAACTACACCCCATCTACTTCATTTTTAATCACTCGCACCCCTTGTACTTAAGACTGGTTTGAAACTGTTAGTATTTCCGTCCAAACTAACGACAAAGTAGGTAATGGATTGTGGGCGGGAATTTTTCCTCCTAAAACATCCTTTTTAGACCAAATTGCCCCCCATAACCCATTTACATCCTATATATACCATTCTCCTCAAGTAAGAATGGAAAACAAAGCATCACCCACCCATTTCTCCACAGGTAAGAATGTAACTGATGGACTTACCTCATTGCTCGATCATGTGTTTGTTAATATATAGAGAGACTTGAAAGAGGTTGTTGAACCTTAATTTTTTTTTTTTTTATGAAAACTCTTTACAAATTCAAAGACTCATACCGGTGCATTTTCCTTTCCCTTGCCAGTAGTTCGTGTACTTTTTTTTCTTGGGCTATTGAACCTTCTTTTCGTAATAGATGTAAGAGGCCAGGCAAAAGGAAAAAAAATAAAAGACTACTCAAGATATTGGAATGAGCAAAATAAATCCAAAGTAAAAACGATACGAAAGACAAAAAAAGAATTGAGAGAATTTCATTTGTTTGTTAGCAAATTCGGTATGCTTCAATGGTTAAAATGTTATGGCCTAGCTTTTTCATTTATTTAAATAGTTATATAGCCGTTATTAATTAGTGTTATGATTGGGTCCCAACTAATTAATTTGTTCGCGCTATGGATATTGTTGACACGATTCTAATATTTGGGGTATGAAATTGATTTTGGGTAAACTAGTGGTACCGGATGGTAATTTTATAAATTGTGTTACGTTCTATCTTATTCTAATTAACTATTTAGCTATAACTAACTAATTAGCTATAATATAGGGAGTAGTGGGTAGTTTTAGGAAGTTAGAAGATATTTTCACGGATTGGGGTTTTTATTTAGAGAGAACGTCTGAGATAAGAAGTTTGAGAGAACTTTGTGTGGAAAAGGCAAAAGCCTCAGAGACGTTTGAGTTCAGCTGATTCGTGATCGGGTAAGCGGCACTTGTTTCCCTTTATTCCTGTCCCTTTTCTATTCTTCGTCATCCGTGGATTAGGGTATATGAGGCTTGACTTTTGGAAGGTATAAGACAATGGTGTTATTGTGAGGATAATTGGGTTGTTTGCCGTTCATAATTATTCTTTTTCGTTCATGGGTTTGGCACCAATGGTTTTCCTTCTAATCCTATTTGACTTATTGGAGTAGTGGTGGATGTTGTTGGAGATATGGGTGTGAGCAGATGTCAAGATTTGTGCTTAGGGTGATGGTGATGTGTCGTGTGCTTGGGTGGTCGTTAGGGTGATGAATTGCACATGGAATTGGAGGCATGATTTGGGTTTTGTATTTTTGGTGGTTACTGGTGGTAGTAATTAGGATTAGGATAGGTTTATTTTAATAGGAATTGTGTCGTGTGCTTGGTAGATTTTTTAAAACAACAGATTGGGGTTTGAATGGAGATTGTTAATCGGCTGCCTACTTTAAACAACTATGTCAAACACCTTGAATGCAATTTTAATAGTGAACTTTCAAGAATATCTCGCATCCAGTACTTGATTGTAGTAATAGTGAACTTTCAAGTATATCTCCGATCCGGTACTTGTGATCCGTGATGAAGTATTTAAATTGCAAACCCATCTGATACTGAATAAAGTCATAGGGGATGAAATCATGCACGTTATTTTATTGAGGCATTCTTACAAACACCTTGAATGCAATTTTAAAGTCCCAAATAAACTTATAGTTTATCGGAGGAGAATAGTTTCGATGGCAAGCCCACGGCAATCGGCAAAGACCACGGATAGACCACGACATACAAAACTGGATTAGAGAGATGGATGCCGAAAGGTTAAGAGAAGATTTTTATTTCTTCTTAAGTGGCCGAAGCGAGAGAGAGGGGGGGGGGGGGGGCGGGGAGGAGGAGTGTTAGATAATACATAAATGATAAAAAGGGGGAAAAGAAATGGAATATGAATGGGTATTTCAGTCTTTCCGTTACTTTGGACGGAAATACTAACAGTTCCAAACTAGTCTTAAGTACAAAGGGTGCGAGTGATTAAAAATGAAGTAGAGGGGGTGTAGTTGAAAAACGACCAAAGTACATGGAGTGTATCTGAAATTTACCCTTATAACTATCGTTAAATGAACATTCCGATTGAATTTTTTTCATACGACACGTTGTGAATATGAAAACATCAATTTATGGTATTGTCATAACAAATTTGGTTATATTACTAAATTTGTGGTATGGTATTTTACTAATTATAACTATCATTAATTGAACATTTTGATTGAAATTTTTTATACAACACGTTGTGGGTATGAATACGTTAATTTATGGTGTTGTCATAACAAATTTGGTTATATTACTGAATTTGTGGTTTGGTATTTTGCTAATTATAAGTTTATAACTATCGTTAACTGACCATTCCGATTGAATTTTTTTTATACGACACGTTATGAGTATGAAAACGTCAATTTATGGTGTTGTCATAACAAATTTGGCTATAATACTGAATTTGTGGTATTTTGGTCTTGTTACGAAATATTTTAACTAATTTCATTTGCTAAGACAGTTGTGGGCATGAAAATGCCAAATTATGGTATTGTCATAACAATTATAGTTTGTTATATAATTTGTAGTATTTAAATATGTATTCTTTTGATACGAGAAGTTGTGGTACGAAAATGACAATTTTATGTGTTGTTATAACAAATTTGGTTATTTTACTGAATTTGAGGTATTTTATACATGTATTTTATTTGGGTTTAACAATTGTTGATTCCGGTACAACATATTTTGATTTTGTTACAAAATATGATACATGTCAAAAAAAATTTGGTACGACTCATTGTGGTAAAATAATGCCAATTTATGGTGTTGTCATAAAATTTGTGGGTGGCATTATTTAATTTGTGATATTGTACACATATATTTGGTTGAGGTACAAGTATTATGGTTTCTGGTACGAATAATTATGGTTTACATAATAACAATATTTTTTAACTATGGGTAACCTGCTAATGACATATTCTACAGGTAAATTTTAAAGTAGAAGTCGTAACTAGCATAAAAAATATGCATTAGAAAACCAAAATCGTCATAATGAAAATCGCAAATTGTCATAATTTAGACATACGGTATACCCTGTGTACTAAAGCTTTGTCCTTTTAAATTTACATTTTATTGGGTTGTCATAAAGATGTATCTTAATCATCACTTGTACTTAGTCGAGCATTTCAAACATTGGCTTCAAATTTGGGGATGTTATCTCTCATTTATAATTTGTAGATGATTCTATTGTATTTTGCCGTGCCACAGATCAGGATTCTTGGTTCCTATGAAGCTGCCTCCGGTCAAAAAGTAAACAAGGAAAAATCTTCAGTTTTTTTCAGTCCTAACACTCTTGTCCTATCTCGGAATCTTTTATCAGCGAAGGTGGGCATATCGATGGAGGCATACGGTGCAAAATACTTGGGGCTTCCAGTGTTCCTTAGGAGCTCCAAGCGTGATCTCTTTCAATACATCAAAGATAGAACAACAAAGCATCTGCGGAGCTATAAGGAGTCCAAGGTTAATCAGGCGGGGCGTGAGGTTTTGTTGAAATAAGTTCTTTTGACGCACCCTAATTATGCTATGTTGTGCTTTCGGTTGCCTAAAACTCTCTTGCAGCAAATTTCATCCGAAATAGCGAGATTTTGGTGGGGTTCAAAGGAAGGGGAACAGAAAATTCACTGGATCAAATGGGAAAAACTGAATAGGTGCAAAGGTGATGGCGGCTTGGGGCTACGTGATTTGGAGACTTTTAATCAAACTCTGTTAGCTAAACAAGGCTGGAGACTAATTTCTGGTGCATCCTCTCTATTTAGACAAATATTTAAAGGAAGGTATTTCCCCATACATCATTCCGGCATGCCAATGCTAGTAGCATTGCTTCATGGGCTTGGAAGAGCATAGTCTGGGCTCGGGAACTGATTGACAAGGGATGGCGATTGCAAGTTTGTTCCGGGAAAGATATACATGTTTAGGAGGACCCTTGGTTATCTAGGAATACAAATTTTAGAATTGATAGAACCACACCAAGAAGAGAGGGCATTGAGAAAGTTGCAGATCTTATTGATCTAGATACGAAGTCCTGGAAGGTTTCTCTGATTCGTGAGACCTTCAATCATGAGGAAGTAGATGCGATTCTTTCCATCCCTATCAGTTATACCAGCCGACGAGATCGAAAAATTTGGCACCCATCCCGGAATGGAACTTTCTCAGTCAAGATAGCTTACCGTTTAGCAAAGGAAGGCTTAAGCTCTCGTTGCAACCTTCAAGAGGGGCAAACAAGCTCGTCGAACGTATTACCTACAGTATGGAAGAAGCTATGGGGACTATCACTCCATCCGAAGGTGAAGATGTTTATCTGGAAGTGTTTTAATAATGCGATGGCAACAAATTCAGCACTAGTGACACGCAAAATTAGACTTGGCCCAGTTTGTCCTCGCTGTGGTCTAGTGGAAGAATCAATTGTGCATGTTCTTTTTCAGTGTGAGGCTGCAATCAAAGTATGGATTCACTCTCCATTTCGACTAAGACCTGAAGATCTACTCGAGTGCAGGCACATGGTTGATTGGTGGGAATGCATCTATGATCGTATTACACTTCATTGTCTGTCTTCTCCTTTCTTAGGTATGGCTTTTCTTTATTGTTGGTGGATTTGGCGGGCAAGGAACGACTTTATTTTCAATGGAAAAATTTGGGCAACTGATGCTGTTAGTAGGAAAGCGCAAGGGGATTTTTATGAATTTAAGGACGCAAATATTAGGGTTCCCCACCCCCCGTCGAGTCCCTCTCCCCAGGGAACCTTGGTATGGCAGCGACCTGAGAGGAATGTGTTGAAGATAAACGTCGATGCGGCGGTATGCAAGAAGCTCAAATACTATTGGCACAGGGGCAGTGGCTCGAAGGGATGAAGATCGAGTTATTGGTATTTTTTGGCCCTTCATGATGGGATCAACTCATCCAGAATTGCAGAAGCTTTGGCCATTCGAGATGGGTTAAATTTGGGGATTGCTCTAAAATATCCTAAGGTGCTTATTGAATCGGACGCAGATGCGATTGTGAGGAAATGCGATGATAGTCAAGACCCACTCTCCCTCCGATATTGCAGTAATTATTCATGATTGTTTAGCCTTGAAGAATTCATTCAGTTCATGTGATTTTGGTTTTGTTAATCGTGATTGTAATAGGGCTGCACATTGTTGTGCTCAAAAAGCCCTTTCCAATGGCATGTCCGGTCTGTGGACATCCATTTTACCCCCATGGGGTTTGCATCTCTTTGATGTTTAGGCTCTGCCTATCAGATGAATAAAATTCTTCTCACCTTTTGTCAAAAAAAAAAAACTAGATTTTAAATTTAAAAAATTGGCTTAGGGTCCACTATAACATGTTTCTATCCCACTAGGTCACTGATCAAGTTTCTAACCACTAGGTCCACTAATATGTATTTAATAAGGTATAAAGTCTACTACAGTTAAAAAGGGAAATAATGTCTGACAAAGTTACCCTTTCCATTCAAATCCCATACTTTTAGCCTATTATCCCCCATTATCCATTCTACGTTTGAAATCCCAGCAGTTACGTTGGAATAGAGCGACAGAAGATTCTCCTTTTCTGATACATTGTATATAAAGTTATTGTACATATATAACGTTATATACTCGTTCACTAGTTCACATTTAACGTGAGATACTTACATTTTACGTTATATACTCATTCATCAGCTCGCATTTAACGTTATATAACACGTTTACATCTGAATGTATATATATTAACATAAAATGGTATATATTCTATATTTTTTTTGGAGTTTCGCTGCACATAAACTCCCATATAGCATTATATTTTTACTTTATTGAATTGGTCCGCGCAGCGGCCTCAATGACTTTCTTCGAGAAACAATATATGTTCTTTTTTTGTTGGGAGGTACACAAGTCAGCAGCTTTCATATAATGTTATATGTTCTATTTTTTAGAGTTTCACAACACCGAAACTCACATATAACGTTATATGTTCTACTTTATTGAATTGGTCCGCGTAGCGGCTTCATTGACTTGCTTCTGATAACCGTATATAAATAATCTTATATATGTTTACAATGCAAAAACAAATAAACAACCTTATATGTATTATTTTGCCACATAAATAAATACACACAAAAAAACGTAATAAGTGTGACAAAAAATAAACATATAACCTTATAATGTTATACATGAGATTCTGTCATTTCTAACACTCAAAAAAATGGGAAAAAAGAAGAAGAGGAGATCTCGTAACTTCTTTCCATTTGTCACCGTCGCCTTCTTCATAGTCGACTTCACAGGTAACTTAATACTCTTCATCCGTTGAACAACTACACAAATAATAAGTCAGTAAGGCCGCTGCGCGAACCAAAATCAATAAAGTAGAACATATAATGATCAGAGTTTGATATAACCATATATAATCGCAATCAAAACCCTAGTGCATATCTTATTAGGCTTTGAATCTGTTGTTTGGTTTGAGGTCTGAAGCTGCTATCTAGTGCATATCTTCGGATTCCATTGGCTTTGTTTAGTTCCATCTTAAAACACTAAATTAACATAGCCAGACCAGATATATAACTATATATACGAAGAGGAAAACATAAACATGTAATCATTAACATAACTGGACTGTTCAGAGATTGATATAACCTTATATACTCACAATTAAAACACTAAATTAACCTAGCCAGATCAGATATATAACCATATATACGAAGATTAGCTAAAAGTGCACTATTGGACTTGCCCTAAAGATCATGTCTTACTTCTTTTTCGGTTAAGCTAACAATAATGTGTTACTGCATGTCATGAGTAAATCCATCTCATACGTATAATTCATCAAATTAATTAATAGGGGAGTATATATCAATATTGCATTCAATTGTTATAAAAACGGGCTTCAACAAAATTTGAGATCCAATCTCTCATGTCTATTGCAACCATCCAAACGAGTTTTAAGTTGCCATTATATAAACAGTTACGCTATTGACAGCTTGTTGAGTTAGTAAGGTAAAAAGAATACAAACAAATCACAATTTTTGATACACTCTTAACCATTTTTCAAAGCGCTTTAACAAATTTTTAAACACTATTCTTTTTTCTTCTTCTTTTTTCCCAGTTTGTACCTGCTAAGGTCAAGTGCTATTCGCACTTGTTTTGTCCATTTTCGATTAAATTAGGTTAGCGTTTGGGAATTGGTTTTGTGATGGAAAAAAGAAAAGAACTGGGCAAAAACAATTTCATTTCTCCCTATCTTGTTTTAGTTTCTATCAGATATATAACCATATATACGAAGAGGAAAACATAAACATGTAACCATTAACATAACTGGACTGTTCAAAGATTGATATAACCTTATATACTCGCAATTAAAACACTAAATTAACATAGCCAGACCAGATATATAACCATATATACAAAGAGGAAACATAAACATATAACCATTAACATAACTAGACTGTTCAGAGATTGATATAACCTTATACACTCGCAATTAAAACACTAAATTAACATAGCCAGACTGATACATAACCATATAAACTGGAGTGCTCAAACATAAATATAAACATACACATAGACCATTCATAAAATTTCCCTAGGATGCTCTGTACCAAAACCCTAAAACAGAAGGTACATAACTTGTTTGAACAAGGAATCAAGGAGGTCAGCAAACTCTAAACCAAAAGAAATCTAATTTATGATATAACAATATATATATACAAAACAAGAACAATAAATCTGATTTAGCCCAACCATTCATATATCCATATATACGAAGGCAAACATACCTAGTGTATCAATTGCGTCGTAGGATTTGACGACGACGAACAGAGAAGAACGATCGACTAAAACTAGGGTGACGAATGGCGACGAATGGATAAGCACGATTGACTGAAACTAGGGTGACGAACGGAGAAGAACGATCGACTAAAACTAGGCGATGAATGGAGAAGCGAGACCGTTGGTGAACGAAGAAGGCCGATGCCGATGTAGTGAACGAAGAAGGGCCGACGATGACGAAGAACCAACGACGAAGAAGGCCGACGACCGATCTAGTGTTTGAGGTGGAGGAGCAAATCGTCTTTGATTTTTGCCGAAGATTTTCGTTCATTTGGAAAAGGGGG
>BPLS01029125.1:156111-169128 GCA_019656275.1 Rhododendron kiyosumense | reverse complement strand
TTTATAATGGTATAAAATGGATCTGTTTGAAATGGAGGAAAAAATGAGATAAATTTTTTTTTTGAAAGTAGGGGTATATTAGACTAACCAGGGTTATTATATCCTTACTAAAAGGTTAGTGGACTTAGGGGGTTATAGAATTTAGAAGTGGACTTAGGGGGTTTAGGTACCGTTCCACTTTTTGTAAAAGTGGATTTTTGAAAAAGAAGGTAAATTTTAAGGTCAAAAATCATGTATTTACATAAATAATTTTCCTACCAATATGGATCTTCTTTGATAGATCTCATTGAGATCTTTTAAACTGTGCAAAAAGAATTGAAAAATTATTTTTCATTTTCGCTATATTTGAGTTTAAAATTACTTTCTTTTTGAAAAAGAAGGTTTTTGGAAAAAGCATAACGGGTCTTAGAAAGTGGTATAGTGGATCTGGGAAAATATCTCCCTTTTAAATTTGCAACGAGAAAAATGAAAACAAAATGAATTTTGTTTTTAAATAAATGAAAGCTTCAAGAAAAGAAGCTCTACAAGAAATTCAGGATCTCCCAACGGTTTTTTTCGCAACAGTTGGAAAAACCGTTGGTATAGATGGTGTATAGTAACGGTTTGCAAAACGTTACTAGAAATAGGACTATAGCAACGGTTTTTATGTGACCATTGGTAGATTACACCACTATAGCAATGGTTTTAATTAACCATTACTAAAAACTGGACTATAGCAACAGTTTCCAATAACCGTTACTATAAACTGGACTATAGCAACGGTTTTCATTAACCATTAGTAGAATTTTATACCGCTAAAACCAATTTTCTTTCATGCGATCGGTTTTCAAACCTAAACTAACGATCGGGACCATTGATTTTATTTTTCATGTTGATTAAATCGTTCTCGTACAAATTTGGCTCGATTGGATTTAGAAAATTTCTTTATCGATACACAATTTCATCAATAAAATAAGTTTTTGTCCAATAAGTGTGTAGCGATCGATACTCGATTAACTTCATTCTTGAACGTACTTTAGCCACTCGACCGTGACACAATCATGATGATCAAGACCATTGCTTTTGTTAGGACTATTTTTCCTAAATTGTTGTTGTGGTATTTTTTCCGGTATTGTTTATTTAACGTATTTTTGTAAGCATTTTGTGGTAATTTTTGAAACTAATTATTTATTTTGGGATTAATCATTCATCTTAACAAGAATTAAAAAAAGTATAAAATTATGGACCGAAATTGAAAAAAAATATCATATAAGATGACACTAAAGACAACAAATGTTAGTTGTTTGATATTTTTTCGCCCATATTGATTTTTTATGCTTTTAATTACATTTTTTAAAATTTTTTAGACTCATCTCATAGTAATGACTGACCAATCAAAAAAATTTATGTGAATTTAACAAAAAGGATTAAAAAAAGATTAAAAACCGGAATTCAAAAAAAAAAGGATTAAAAAAATCGGGCTAGTATAGTATAAATATTAAAAGATGTATGATTTCACGCAAGTTATGGGCTAGCTCAGTTGGTTCGCGCGAGCACACGTGAGGTTAGGGGTTCGAATCTCAGAAGGAGCAAAGATTATTTCGCAGACACGCGGGTGCCACGCGAGTGACACGTGTCTGCCACGTCAGTGCCACGTGGAGGCTTACATCACACAGTGGTTTGTTTTTAAAAAAAAAAGAAAATAGCCTTTAGCAACGGTTATAACCGTCGCTAATGAAACCGCTAGTAAAAAAAAATCTGTACCAACGCTCGATAAAACCGTTGCTATACCTCTATAGCAACGGATATATTGTAACGGTTTGGCCCAACGGTTCTCCAACCGTTGGTATAGCCTAAACGGGTCTCGACCAACGGTTTTTGGGTTTTTTAGCAACGCTTTCGACCGTTGCTATAGAACGATTTTCTTGTAGAGTTAAGTGCCCCAACTTATTTTCTATCACACTTCTGTGTGGGCTTCACACACTTTGAATAAGTTGAGGCACCACGTGGTAGTGCCCCGGGCACATTGAATAATTAATTTTTCCTTTTCACCCTCCTTTTAATTGGGTTAGAAAAAATAGAAACAAAGTAGTTTTTCTAGACTTAACTATTTGGTTGTGGTTGCCTCGGTTGAAGAAGAGGGTCTGCTGTGACTAAGGCGCAACAAGGGTATTTTTTCTAGACTCACCTTCATGATTGGAAATGTTCATTTCGTTCGGTTCGTCAAGTTGATAATCCATGTAAAAAAAAATCAAATTGATTAAAAGTTGTTTGCCATAAACCACAGAAGCAGCTCTATTTGTCTAAGAAAATGATTCACAATTACACTGTTTTTTTATTTTCCACCAATTTAGTATTTTTTTTTTCAATTTAGTAGTAAATTTTTTTCTGTGTACGATCAACTTGACCAATTAAATGAAATAAACATCTCAGATTCATTCAACGAGCCCCGAGTAAGCCCAAGCTTGTGGAGTGAAACGAAATTCTATATCACTTGGCATCTATTTCAAAGTATTGAGATGAAGATTTTAAGTCAAATGTGGAATATGCATGCCAACACCGAATTATCTTATGGGAAAATGAGACGGAACCTTCAAATCCAGTTATACCTGCATGCTATTTTTAATTTGCTAGGAGTTCTGTCCGTATTTCAGGCCGAACTAGACGGTTTAAATATTAGTTAAGTCGCCTATCTCGCCAATCAATTGTACAAAAAAGAATTGATAGTTTCTTAACCGTAAGATCGATCTCTTACCGATAAGTTGCTATGAACAAAAATTCAGACCATTACTTGTGTAGTGGGCCGAAAAATCCGCAATTTCGGAACATCCAGAGGGGTCGCGGACCAATTCACTTTTTGCTGTGGACACGTCACTCCGTGGTCCCATTTGCATTTGAAACTACAGGAAGCACCGGGTTCGGAGGCAACCTCCCCAGGCTCGGCCACCACGCTTGGTGGCATACTCTCCGAGCTCGGTGGCCAAGCTCGGCAAGCTCCTCTCCATGGCTCGGCAAGCTCAGTGGAGACCTCCCCAAGCTCGGTGGCAACCTCCTCAAGTTCGGTAGAACCTTTCCCTAACGTTCCTAATGTTCGGATGTCTTTTCCCTAACGTTCTATCGTTCGGATGTCGTTTCCCTAACGTTCCTTCCTTCGAATGTCTTTTCCCTAACGTTGCTAATGTTCGGATGTCTTTTCCCTAACGTTTGATGGTCATGTCCCTAACGTTAGGCGATCACTTCCCTAACGTTCAACTGAATTCTGCTCCTTAAAGATCTAACAAATATCCAAAGGTCAGTTTAGAAGTTTCTGGAAGCTTCTATGAACAGGTGGAGGACAGGTGTATTAAAACAAATCTCTTGACATGTGACGTCATCCGAACAGTACGATGCACGTGGTTGTACCGCCTACCGGTTCAGCACTCCAAGCCTTGCCTATAAATACAAGACCACCGCCTCATATGAAAGGATCTAGAAAAAGAGAAGAGGAACATGCCTCTCTCTCTTTCTCTCTCTTACTAAACTTCTCTTTTCTCCACTTACTGAATTGTTCGTCGGAGCTTCGATCTCCCCGGAGGAACACCTCCCTCCGGTTTGTAGGTACCAGGTTCGGTGGCCAGGCTCGGTAGAGATCTCCCTAAGCTCGGTGAAGCTCGGTGCCAACCTTCCCAAGCTCGGCAAGCTCCTCCCCAAGCTCGGTGCCAACCTTCCCAAGCTCGGTGAAGCTCGGTGCCAACCTTCCCAAGCTCGGCAAGCTCCTCCCCAAGCTCGGTGCCAACCTTCCCAAGCTCGGTGGCAACCTCCCCAAGCTCGGTGGCAACCTTCCCAAGCTCGGTGGCAACCTTTCCAAGCTCAGCAAGCTCCTCCCTAGGCTCAGTAGAGATCTCCCTAAGCTCGGTGAAGCTCGGTGCCACCCTTCCCAAGCTCGGCAAGCTCCTCCCTAAGCTTGGTGGCAACCTCCCCAAGCTGGGTGCCAACCTTCCCAAGCTCGGTGGCAACCTTCCCAAGCTGGGCAAGCTCCTCCCTAAGCTCGGCGCCAACCTTCCGAAGCTCGGTAAGCTCCTCCCTAAGCTTGGTGGCAACCTCCCTAAGCTTGGTGGCAACCTCCCCAAGCTCGGCGCCAACCTTCCCAAGCTCGGTGCCAACCTTCCCAAGTTCGGTGGCAACCTTCCCAAGCTCGGCAAGCTCCTCCCTAAGCTCGGTGCCAACCTTCCCAAGCTCGGCAAGCTCGGTGCCAAACTTCCGAAGCTCGGCAAGCTCCTCCCTAAGCTCGGTGCCAACCTTCCCAAGCTCGGCAAGCTCCTCCCCAAGCTCGGTGAAGCTCGGCAGGCACCTCCCCAAGCTCGGTGGGAACCTCCCAGGCTCGGTGGGAACTTCCCCGGGCTCGGTAGAAACCTCTCCAGATTCGCGAGCACCCTCACTGTTCAACAAGGGGAAGAAAGGTCAATGGTGAATTTCAGCCCCCCACAACTAGGTCAAATGGGCGGTCAAGATTTGGACCGTCCGATCCAACCAACATGAGGATAGGAAAAGATCCTACTCTTTTGATTCTTATGAGTGTAGCAGTAGAGCATGAAAGTTGAGGGGTGGCTCAATGGTCCCTGCAAAGTGCAATGGTTAAGTGGTAGGGACTAATCTGAGGGGTTGGTTTAGGTGTCACCGAAAGCACAAAACACCCAAGGTGTATGTTGAGAAGTGGCTGACAGTCCGTGTTATGTTTCATTTTCCAAAAAAGCGACATGAAAATACCTTTTACTGTTCTACTTTCATGCTCTGAAACAAAACATATGAGCTATGAGATTTGGTACCTTATTTTTTAGTAAAGTTTTACGTGCTCAAGCAACATCTCCTCTCCAGGCACTAATCCATCCTTCAAATTCCTTTTCTCCCTTTGCAAATTCTTACCATACTTGGAATACCAAAACTATAATACAAAATTGAGCGGTTTTCTTACAAAATGTCTAGGCATACAAATAAAGTAACATCCATGGCCGTCTGATCCTTATAAATATATTAAGGTTGTGATCGTCAAATCATTTCTTTCTTAATAGGCACAAACAAATACCAATTTACTTTTAGCAGCGGTTCCCCTTACCTAAAGTCATGATGTCAGAACGTGGTACAGTCTTAACTTAAATAGGTCACCCGCTCTATCCGACTACTCTACTCGTCAAATGTAATCTGCACATATCGTCAGTAACGATTTGAGTTGTTTTTCTATTTGATCATAAAAAAGGTAATGTTTAAATAGATATATATTGCCTAAAAAGTGAGGAGAGAGAGGGGATAGATTTATTAGAAGAATTTTCATTGTGTTTGGTTCACAATTATGAATTGAAATTTTCGAGTTAAAATCTAAAAATATGTGATTGGATGAGTTGTTTTAAAGATGAGTGGATCCCTGTACAAGTCAGGAAGTGGGCAAAAGTTCCCGTTCATCTCTCTCTTCAATTACTGAAACCCTTCTCATCTCTCTCTCAAAACTCATCCCAACCTCCACGGTAGCTACCTATTTTTTCAAAAGGATCCAGAGCATCTCTGGGAAAGTCTGGCCCAACCCCTCTCTCTCTCTCTCTCTCTTCAATTACTTCATCCCAATTGATCTCTCTCCGAAAACTTTCATCCCAACCTGGGGAAATGATGGAGATGGAGGAGCGTGGGAAGTCGTGTGGGCCCATTTTTACTGTACACCAATAGTTGTAGACAGATTTAAAAGTTGAAAGAGATAGCTCTCCGGTCAAGTGTCAGGACAAAGTGGTCCCCACAAGAACTTTGCATTCAAAACTTTATCTATGAAATAAAACTCAAAATGCCCATCCGAACTCAGTGAATATGTTTTTCATAACATAGAATTCATGAGATATTCTTATCTCTTGTATTTTGTGGGCAAAAACAGTGCATGTGAACAAGAGATAATAGCATCTCAGACACATAATATTTTTTTTAACAAGAGATACAGAGATCAAGTAGTTATGCGGGACTAGTACTTTACTTACCCACAATATGGATTTGAAAAATAGTATTTTACTTTCATCTCCTTGCTCTCTTTCCAACATGAATGTAAAAGAATCGATGAGCTGCACACATTGTTTCATGTGAGACTTAAATGCACAAAACTTTAGTAACAGTCCTAAAGAGGGTTTTTTTCCCCTTCTTACCGTGTTTTGTACATCTTCTTCATTCAAGATTTCTATGGCTTCTTGCAAGCTTACTGTACCATTGGAGAGGTTGTTATCCCAGATAGGGATTCTGTAAAGTAACAAAATAATTGCAGTACATCAGTAATGAATATGAAGCAAGAGATAACAGTATTTTAGACAAATAACATCTATTTGAGCAAGCAAATTGGTGCTTTTTACTTACCCGATGTCTTTCTCACACTCAAATATGTAATTTAAGAAGATCTTGTCATTTTCTGAGACAAGATGTGCCAGCTTTGTTCTTTCAACACCCATATACTGCAGTTCTGGAGCTGCTTTCTCTGCTGGTTTGTCTTTACTTTTCTTCTTCCCATAGAGTTGAAAATCCTGCATGTTCTTCTGTTTCCTATCTTCCCTCATATTCACTCTCTTTGTCAATGACGATGGGTCCACAGTATGACCTTTCCTCAATCTCTTCTTCGTTATTTGTTGTGGTTCTGTTCAATGCTTGAGATTGTGGACTTGATCGTTTGGTCTATTTCCTCCTTAGTGGCCTCTTCATCATGAATTGGAGATTCATGATGATGCACATTCTTGCTTTGTTTCTCCAACTCTTCAATTATCTTCTGATCTTTGTAATGTTGGGAAACACAATGGGCTGCCATGTCGTGCAACTCTTCTGTCACCTCTTCAATTTTTTCTTCTGCTATGTCCTTCTCAACATACAGCCCGCCTATTTCAACCTGATTTTCGATTACGTTTTCCTTCAACATCTTCATCTCAAAATGCAAACTACAAGTTTCTTTTTCAAGATTTGTATAATCTGCACTTTGTTTTCCATACCCTGAAAGCTCATTTTGAAGGGATTCTACATTTTTGTTTAACTCAACAATCAGCAGATCCCTTTCTTGGATCTTCTTATCCCTATCTTCAATTTCAACTTTCATGACATTGTTCTCTTTTTCAAGCACCTCAATTCGTTGTTGAAGCTCTGAAATTAAATTCTTAACATGCTGGTTCACTTCTTGGGGTTTGTCTTCTTGGGTTTCAGGTTCTTGGTCTGTAAGGTTTTCTTCGTTTGCTTTGGGTCCTTTGCGGTTACCTTCTTGTTCATGCAAAACTAGAGCTGCGAACAACCCTCTCTCTTGTTCAGTTAGCTCCAATTTTGGCTGTTTGACATTTAAGAGTAGAAGGGAACAATGAATTAGGAGAGGTAATGATACACTGTTTATTCTGAAAATATCTTGATTTATTCTGGTAGATACACTATTTTTGCTAAGATAATATTATCTAGTTTTGATCATAATACATAATAAAATCCAATAGGTAATGATGCTTACCATTCCCTCAGGAAGGCTGCTCAGAGGTGCCTCCAACAATTTAGCAGCAAGCTCATTCATTTTCCATTTCATAAATCTTGGAAAAGTTTCTTGAGCTGGTTCCATAATGTGGGTATGTTCACAGAGCCAGTACTGTTTTCAATAAAAATAGGTGTTAGACATTGTTGATATTTTACTACAAGAGAAAGGGCAGAAGATTTTTACCAGGAGTGCAGTGGTGCAACCACCAACAATCGTTGGATTCTTGGAGTTGAGTTCGTTAACAAGATAATCGGTGATGAACACTGACCAATTGTAATTTGCACTATTTTCCAAATCCTCAACAAGCTTGAGGTAGGACCAATTTAGGTTTGGTCCTGTTGTTGGAAAAAACAGTGTTCCAATGGTATACAATGTCAGAAGACGTGCCAAATCTTTTGCAGCTTCTGTCTCTGATATTTCCTTTTGCTTCTTCTTTTGCTTCTTCTTGACGGGAGGATTCAAAATATTTTCAATTGTCACCCTCATTGTTGGAAGGTGCATAGTGCTTGCCCCGGCAAAGACTCGATTGGCAAATTCTGTGTCTGGCCTTCGCCCGTGGGTTGCGATGTGGATCTTCACCGGTCTAGATGTTATTCCAAAAATGACACCAATCTCATGATCAGTCAGAGCAATATCTTTTCCTGCAAGCGAAAACTTTGCTTGACCTCTCTTATATGTCTCTATCAACTTGACAAGGATAGGATCAGATTTCTTCACCATTTGCTCATCAATACTGCCTTCAGTAATTGCAAACAACATGTTCGCAAAAGGTGATTTCTGAATCTGTTCGGATTGTACTTCATTGAACTTTACATCATGTAGAAGGCTTACAATGCTGTAAAGATTTGACCTATAATAAAAGTTACAAGATAATAGCAGTACATTAGCAAAAATGAGGCAAGGGATAACAGTATCTCAAAAAAATAACACCTTCAATAACTTGTATAGAATGGCACGCCAAGTAGTTACCTGTATTGCAAACGTTTTGGTTTAACCTCCTCTTCCTTCACCTCTTTTATGTCTGCTTCCTCCTCCTTTTTTTCTTGTTTTTTCTGTCTTTTTGTTTTCCTCCTTGGTTTATCTTCTGTCTCTTCCTCTTTGAATTGTTGTTCTGTCTCTTCCTCTTTCCTTTTCTTTCTTGTTTGACTCCTTGTTTTTATGCCTTCTTCTTCTTGATGTTGTGGTTTCTTTGTAGTTTTCTTTCGGGCTATCATTTTGAATCTTTTATATCTTTTGGGTTTTTCAGGGCTTTCAGGAGGGTTTTCAGGTGGGTTTTCAGGAGGGTTTTCAGGGTTTTGTATCATTTTGAATCTTTTTCTTGCTAAAATAGATGAGAAAACAGTATCTTAGCCAATTGAATTCACAAATAAACTAGCTAACAAATAACTCTATCCGTTGGAAATATAGTGTATTGGCAAAAATGAGCAAGAGATAACAGTATCTCAGATAAATTGTGTTGGTATCTCACAAACTTAATAAAGAGATAATGTTATCTCATCGGAAATTTCTTCTGGTAGTACAATGTACACACATGCAAACGTGGATAAAGCAAGAGATAGTAAAGAGATAACAGTATCTCAGATAAATAGTTTTGGTATTAATAAAGAGATAATGTTATCTCGTCCAAAACATTTTTTGGTTGTATTTTACAACAAGGGATAAAGTAGGAGATAATATCACAATGTAAATACATGCGAAGACTCCATTACATGATATTTAATAGCATATTTTCTGGCCCGAACATAAAGAAAGTGACAAAACCAGTAAATAATCCTTAAACCCTATGAAAATGATGCTAAAACCCTAGGAAAATGAAGCTAAAACCCTAGGAAAGTGACGCTAAAATGATGACGGCGAAAATGACGACGATCAGAATGACGCCAGCGACGATGACGATAGCGACGAATAGAAAAGGTAAGTTACCTGTTGAGACGGTCGAAAATGAACGGCGACAGTAACGATGACGACAGCGACGGTGAAAGGATCGGCGATAACGACGGCGAAAGGATCGGCGATGACGGCGAAAGGATCGACGATGACGACGGTGATTAGGTTTCTTCGTCTCTGAAACGTTTTTGGAAATGCGTGTTATATGGCTAATTTTGGAACGCGTGTGATTAAATGGACCGGAGCCGCTACAAATACTTTAGATGGACTAATTGCTCTTTAACCCCTATAGTATGTCCTTATCAACAAGGCTCCCAACTTACTTTATTTAGAGAAGAAATCTCATTTGTTAGGAAAATTTTTATTTTCTTTCTTCTTTTTCTATTCTAATAGATTAATTTCCTATTCTTTCAATTCTTTGCAACCTTATTTAACAGATTAGTCTTTATAATTTCAATCTCATGTCTCTCTTTCTCACACACCGAAGATTGATTTGGATGCTAATTGGATAGAATCGGAACCGAAACCGAACCAAAACCAGACTTATTGATTTTCTAGAGAACCAGACCAATCCGGATTGTGTACACTCTCCTAGCCTAGACCATTGGATCAAAGTAATCATCTATTACAATAACTTTTCTTTTGTTAAGTATAGATGGGCCATACACCCTTGTGTTATGAACTATAAAAAATTAAGCTAAATAAGAAAATTAACTCCAATGCGGAAACATAGGCACACATGTATAGTTTTGTTGGCTTTCAATTTTCAACCCGATGAACGCAAAGATGAAACTATGACTTAAAATCAAGATACAACAAAATCAATACATTTGCTGCCACCAACATATTCCAATGAATCCAATAACCAAATATATAATTAATATATATATATATATATATATATATATAATATGGGAGGATTGTTCATATTTTCTACCGTTGGATTGGTACATATTTTCTACCGTTGGATTAGAAATACAATTCTCACCTTAAATCTCTTTCTATTCATACCTTCTTTTTTAATTACAACAAATTGGTCTAAAGTCCAAAAGAAGATGTCTCAAAGCAGATTTAGTCCAGCTTAAGTTTCAGTGATGTGTAAAATCCATTAATGAAAATATTTTGAAGTTTAAGGTCCGTGAAAAGACCAAATTGCCTTTAATGAGACAAGGGCCTTGTTTGGCTAACACAAAAAAATGTCTTTTCATTTAAATTGATTTTAATGAGACAAGGGCCTTGTTTGACTAACACAAAAATGTCTTTTTTTATATTTTTTTTATTTTGACCGTTGACCGGCGTTGACCGACGTTGACTGGTGTATCTGTTCACTTTTGGTATATCTGTTGGCTTTTTTTTTTTTACCGTTGACCGGCGTTGACTAACGTTGACCAGTGTTTTTGTTCATTTTTTGTGTATCTATTGATTTTTTTTATTTTTTTGACCGTTGACCAGCGTTGACATTGACCGGTATATCTGTTCTTTTTTTGTGTATCTGTTGTTGATATATTTGTATTTTTAAGTGGAGGTTGTGGTGGTAGAGGTGGTGGTGGTGGTGGTGGTGGTAGAGATTGTGATCTGTTTTGGTATATCTGATGATGATATATCTGTATTTGTTTTGGTGTATCTGTATCTGTTTTGTGTTATGTTGGTGTATGTATTTTGGTATATTTATATCTATTTTGGTACATCTGCTATTAATACAACTGTATATGTTTTTTTTTTTTATTTGTGTGTTTGTGTATCTGTTGCGGTATATCTATTATATTTGTTTAGGTATATCTGTATTAGGTATATCTGTATCTGTTTTGTTTTAAGAAAAAAAAAGATTTTGTTGTTACAGTGGCGGTGGTTGTGGAGTGGTGGTGGTAGATATGGTCATGGTGGTAGTAGACATAAACACCTGACCCTAACGAAATATCATATAAACACTTGACGTATTAAAAACACTCATCAATTAAACTCCTACATACCATCAACCTCCGTCCAAAATAAATGAAAAATATGTTTGTCACGCCCCAAATCCGGGAGCATGACCGGCCGTGTACCATAAAGCAATCATGGGACACGAAGCCTGATTAAAAATAATATTTTAAGAACTCGCAAATAAAAAAAATGGATATTTTATTAAAGCAAAATCTGCAACTTAAACCAATATTTTTCTTAAGCAAATGACACAATATCTCATATTTTCCAATCTCCAAATTCTACCATAAACTGCCAATAAATAAAAATGCGGAAGCTAATAAATAAAAGTGCGGAAGCGGTTTGACACAATAAATAAAAGTTAAAATGCAGACGCCCTAGAGGTCCAAACACAAGGTCCCGACAATGCCGCAGAGTCCACTACAATGCTCCATGAACTAACCTGAAAAAAAATGTGGAATAAATCCGTCAGCTGACGAGCTCAGTGAGTAGTTAAGCATGCTAAGGGTGATAATACAAAATGGCATACTTTTGAACGAACGATAATGAGGGTTTCAAGAAGTGGTTTCAAATTAATAAGGGAGATAGATGGTTCAACGAATACTAACAGCAAACCAAATACTGAACAAAATGATCAACAGCTCAACAAAGAGTTTCCACCAGTTGAATAACAGATAAATGAATAATATGAATAATCATCGAATCACCAAAATAATTATACCAATCAATGAGTCCAATAATATCCAAACAATGAACAATGATAACGGAAGTATAAACCGGAGTGGGAACCATAATTACCAATTACCAAATACCAAATATCAACTGCCAAATATTTTCTCAGGGCTTAGCCCGTTGGATCCAACACCGTATTTAGAGTCACCACAGGATGGCGCCTGGGACCTTTTCCCTAAACCGATCCGGAATAGGGTCACAGGGTATTCCACAAGTCTTTTCCCTATCCGTTGAGCACTAGAGTCACAGGGTATTTCACAAGTCTTTTCCCTAGTGGCCAAAGTCACCACGATATCTCACGGGTCTTTTCCTTGGACTTTAATAAATATAAACATATTCTATGGTCCCAACACATAAGAACAACGGCGAACCGGAGTCACCTGACCGGCCAGGATTATTCCCCGTGCCATTGCAGAGTCACAATAATATTAAGGAGTCAACGAACGAACAACAAGAAAAATAAGGGCAATCCAACAATCCTATTAATTTTTATCAACGAACCTTGTATGCCAAAGAGTACGTCAATTGTCAATAATTATGAGAGTAACGAATAAGAATAATTATCATCGGATCACAAGCAATAACGAATTGTCAAGAATCGATAGGCTCAAGAGGATTCCAAGAAAGGAATCACATGCTTAACCACTCACCTTAAGTCTGAAAGAATGCAACCAATTGCGATGTTGATAACAATCCACTAGTCTGTATTGCAAACAGAGGAAACAAATAAATCTACAAGTGTTCGAATGATCCACTGTACTGTAACTTGTTAATGCCTAAACTTATACGACTACTAATAATTAATTCTTAAACCTAAAACCAATTGCCATCAACCAATTATACTCCAACGTGCAAATCACCAGAAACTTAATTAATTTACAATTGAATACCACCATTACCTCTTACCTTCACACACGGCATGCACACACAGCACCACCTGCACGCACACATCTCTCTCTCTCTCTCTCTCTCTCTCTCTCTCTCTCTCACTCTCTCTC
>BPLS01029125.1:126850-155711 GCA_019656275.1 Rhododendron kiyosumense | reverse complement strand
TGTATTTGACTTGATCATGAACCCATGAACACTTTTCTTGTTGGTTTGTAGTTACGTATAGTGGCAGAGCCAAAATTTTTGACCCAGGGCTGGATTAATATATATATATATATATATAAAAGAACATATACTTATTATATCATAAAAAATCTTGTTTTTCAATATACTCCATCTGTCCCATTTTCATTGCGTGCCATATTTGAATTGCTTATATTGTATCTTTCAATCTATATATAATGTTTTTCATAATTTTAAAAATTTTGTATTATAGAATTAATCGAGATCTAACAAACAAAATCCATATTAGATATTTTTCAAGATCCACACTAAAAGATATAGACAAAAGATATAAAAGAGACAAACAGAATAATGGATAATGAAAATGAAATGGAGGGAGTATTACATTTGGACATCAAAATAATTCTAACCTAATGCAGTTAAAATATACCGATCGTCTTGTTTTTTTCTTTAAGTAACTTCAATAGATTGAGAAATGAAAATGTAAAATAACTGATTTTTTATCAAATCAAACCTAATATTATATGTATCTATATACGATAATAATATTCAAAATCAAGTTTATATGAAATAAAAATTTGAAACTCGGGAGCTTAGACGAGGTCGGAGGCCGGGGTCACCCGGATCCCAACATAGCTCCGCCACTGATTGTCCCAACATAGCTCCGCCATTGATTACTTAAATGGTTCTAGCCTAGACAAATCAATAGGAGAGACATGTTCACAAGAAAATGAGACAAGTCGTACTGTCTGCACTCAAAAAAGGGGGGATTTTTACATCCCTGGGTATAATATTTCTCTTCTACTTATATGTGTTCCTATGAAACTGAGATGTGTTTTGAAACTATGTTTGTCTTAGATAAAATCAACGTTTGTCTTAGATCAGTATAAGCACAGACTGAGAGAATTTTAGAAATAAGTTTGTGTTCTTTTATGAGTTCTTATTACAGCTAGCGGTGCTACAGTTCCCGACCCCAATGGGATCCCGATATTCTGGTCACCGAATAGCCGATTCGAGCCGTTCGAAAATTCTAAAAAAAAAAACAAATGGACCTACGTGAGAATCAACGACATCCGATGTGTGTAATATACATATACATACATATATATATATATATATGTATAATTAAACATGGAGTATTTGGATCGACGCCTACACAAATCGATCAGATGCCGTTGATTCTTCCGTAAGCCCAATAATTTTTTTTAAGAATTTTTGAACAGTTTGGATCGGTTGTCCGGCGGCCTGAGTGAGCGCGGCGGGGCGTCAGGATCCGATCGGGATCCCTACACTCAACCTCCCAAAGGCGGAGGGACATAGAAACAATGGTGGGTTGCCGACCTTATTGGCTGCCAAATTTTCATAGAGATAGGTATAATTTTTATCCTATTTTTACTAATTTAACCCCACTTTAAATTCATTTTTACCCAGCTCATATAAGGGTTTCGTACTTAGGTAAAAAATGAATCGAAATAGAATCTCCACCCACAAAATTTCCAAATGCGTCGCACACTAGTTTTGTTTGTTCCTCAAAACAAATTAAGGAATTTGTTTAGAGGCGGAGCATTTTCCGCTATGAAGATTGTAAAGAGTAGGCTTTGAAATCGTACGTATGTGTGACCAATGGATGTATGATAGTTTGGTTGTGTATATAGAGAAATATATTTTTGAAACCATTACAAATGTGGCTTCCGAAGTATAAAAAGTCGTTGTCGACAATTGTAAATCGAAGCTGCATTTTGTTATTAACATAGATCTATTTTTTTATTAACTTGTTAATTCTACTTATTTCTTTCAATTAGCAACTAGAAAAGTGAATTATACATAATTCAAATTTTCGATCCCACTCATCGAAAATCCTGGCTCCACCACTGCAACCTCATACACACCTATATATATAAGTATAATGGTTCCCCCGCCTAATGGGACATGTACGCAACTCTAGTACCCCAATCTGCTAGAGCTCTACATATACTTTCTCCAATCAATTAACTATTGACTTAAGGCATCGAAGAGGTATTTGCTGACATAAAACTGGTGCCAAGTTCTACCATGTAGGTACAAGAGACAGACCATGCCAAAAATTGAATCATTAGTCTTTTTTGATATAGATCTTGTCGAGTAGGTTTTAATTAAAAATATATTTTTTTAGAGAAATCGGGATTGTACAACAAAAATTAATTATAAAAGTTACTATTAGATTTAAATTAAAAAGGCAGGAGAGAGAGAGAGAGAGAGAGAGAGAGAGAGAGAGAGCAGACATTAAATGCACCGGGTAGAGAGAGATATCGATGCACATTGAAAATTTGAAATATATTGGGAGAGCATCTATTGAGAGCATCCGCAATGGGGTTTGGTATATTTGTGTGTTAAAATATGTATTATTAGAATAAAAATGAGTCTCACAAGTGTTTGTTAGATATTGCTAATATAGGAGTATGTTAGAACATTTACAATGAGTTTAGTAAATTTGTGTATTAAAATATTTGTTCGGATAAAAAATGGGTCTCACAAGTGTATATTAGGAATAATGGACATTTATATTTTATAGTTGGAGTTTGAATTATAGAGATTGAACTCACTTATTGTTGGCTAGCAAAGTTGTCAAACTTGACACACATGCTAGCACACTACAAGATTTAATTCACTCTAGCACACAAACTAATGCAAGCATTCGAAGTGTTCATTGATTTGGAGAGATAGCGGTGTAGTCTTTTGTGGAAGTAGTTGAAGGTTTTTTTTCCTTGTCAGGAGGGATGACGCTTCCTTCTAGGTCTTGGTGGTTTTGTCTCTGTGTCTGTTTGGCTCTCTGGCTATTTGATGATGGGGTGTGTGTATAGAGTCTGAGGTTTGCTTAGGTTTTTGAATTTTTTTTTGTTGGTTTTTGTGGTTTTTTCGGTATTCAGTTGGCATCTTGGTCTCGGGTGGCTTAGTACCGGTGTGAACTTAATCATTTTAATCTTTGTAATCTTTTATAAAGATTAATAAATTCTTTTTATTTAGCAAAAACAACTAATGCAAGCATTGTGGCACAAAAAATACATTTTTATTGCTAAGTCCTAACACACATAATCAAAACAGAAGATAGTACACCCATTGTGGATGCTTTGAGACATGAAATTTTAGGGGGAGGATCTGCCCAAGCATGAATTTAGAAAATAGGATTGGCCCAAAATTTCCTAATAAATTAAACAAAAGACTGTATTTTAAAAAAGTTCAAAAGCTAAAAATTGCTTAATAACATTTTCGTATAATGATTGGTGTATTTAATTGAGAATATGTAGGGTCTATTAAATTTGGTTATTGTCAAAAGGTTACTAGTTTTGGTTATTCAAAGTCCAAAATTTGATTATTTCTCAGGAGGTTGTTAAGTTTAATTATAGTATTGTAAGTCATATTTTGCAAAAACATTGTTAATTTTAGAAACCTTTTACTTTTGATTATAGTATTGTGGATGGTTTAAAAGAGCTCTCGTACTAAACGGTTGCTTTCTACTATATAGTAATTTAAATGTTTTGTATAATCTCTACGAAATAAATAGGACAGAGTTTGGAGCTTTTTTGGGTCAATATTGAAGGAGTGAACCAAGCATAAACCCAACTAGTGACTAGTGAGACCTGTTTCAAAGGCCCCGTTCCACTAAGGTTCATATTTTTTAAATACTTATTTTTCATTTTGTAAGACATGTCATTTTCTTACTATACGTCACTTTTAATTAAAAAAAAATAAGTACTTATTTTTTCCTTAACAAAACGGGGTCAACAGTGTTAAGACCGTGAGGGACACCACACACACAAACATACGCAGTAATTTCAGAGAAAAACTCCCTCTGATTATATATTTACACAATATACAATAAAGACGAAAAAACTCTCTGGGAACCACACGCCGGTTTCTCTCTGGGAGGCCACAGCCCGGCCCCTTACACTCGCCTCACCATCTCCCTCATATTATGTCACACATACATAAATCCCAAATATGCCTCGATATTTATTGAGTATCAAGCCTTGACCTCCAAGGCTTCCTACTGCCTTGTAATTCCTTTTCCTACTCGGACTAGGAAATACATCAAGAAGGAAACTCTTCCAAGTATGGAACTTTTCCAAGTATGAAACTTCAAGGGTAAATACGCTCAACACCCAACACTAAAGGTGTTACATAAAATAACCCCACCGCTATGGGTGGACCCCAACAAACAGTCCCCGGCCCATTTCATAGTCATTGTAATGTTAGGGTCCCTGTAATCGATGGGTATCGAGTCTAACGACATATCTCAAGAATCCGCAGTTTGAATAAATCAAGAGGCTTAGGGTTTGCTCGAAGGGGAAAGTAAGAGACTAATTAGTTCGGATTTTTTTTTTCTTCAACTTTTGGGGTTACCTATTGCACAGGTAATCAGACTTATACCTACTTTACAGGGTTTAGGTTATGTCCCAAGCATTCAAGGGTATAAATTTGGGGTGCATAAACTACACATCCAAATAGTTGTGTGCACTGTAGAATTTCCCATGAGGTTATTAAATGTAAAAATATACATTTCAATCAAGGTGCCATACTGCCATTAAAAATTATAAAAAATTGGTGGGAGGTCCACTATAGCATCTTTGTAACTCACTAAGTCCACTTCTAAATTTTATAACCCCTCTAGTCCACTAATATAGTTATATAACCTAATAACTCCAATTTACTTGAAAAGAGATATTTTTTAAGACCAAAAAACTCTCTTATATACCATATAGAGAGAGAAAACCTAGATCACAAAACAGATCTGAGCCTCCCCTCTCCCCCCCTCTCTCTCAGAACGGATCTGTGTGGAAGACGACGTTGGAGCCCGAGATAACCCCGAGCACGACCCCGGTTTGTTTATGCTTTTTAGTGGATTAAAAGAGGACAATGCGGAGAAAACCGGTGGTGAGCGTTGCCGACATGAGGACGGCGACAAGGTTTTGTTACATACCAGATAGAAAAGTTAGGCCAGAAATCTTTTGTTATCTCCATCTCTGTTTCTCTTTCTCAAACTTTCTCAACCTCCATCTCCATATTTGTATATATATCACATGTATGTACATACAGCACGTTCAGGCATTGGGAATTTTGAAAGAATCTTTGTTTACATGGAGTCCATGATGAATTAAGGGGAAAGAATCTGCCTTCAAAGTTTTTATTTTTATTTTTTGTGCAAGTAAAACCCGACTTGAGGCAAATTTGACAAGTTTGTTTTATTGGCTGTGGAGTTTTTTCTCATCAGACTATCAACCTCATAAATGGGCCTTTGTGGTAGACGGAATGAGGCGCTCCTCCTCCGATTGTAGTTTCAGTCAATTATATAACGTTTTTCCGCTTTTTCATAAACATGCTTTAAAGTTGGTTTGTCTATCGTATTAAGAAGGTTGATCAGGTCATTTATTTGTTTTATTGAAGAGAAATCTGGAATTGTAAAAACAAAAAATATAATATTATAAAAAGGTTGATCCGGTCTTTTGTTTGTCCCATGTCCGGTTATCATCAGATTTGGAGGTTTTTAAATAAATACATAAGGTTATATGTGTGTTTTTTCTAGGGTTAGAGATCTGAATTTTTTTGAATAAATATATAAGGTTATGTTTGTGCATTTCATCAATCACTTATTGATTTGATACGCGCAATGGCCTCTCCGACTTGCTTCTGATATATTTGGAGTTTTTTGAATAAATATATAAGGTTATATGTGTGTTTTTTTCTAGAACTCGACATATAATGTTGGAACAGGTTGTGTTTTTTGAAAAAATATATAAGGTTATATGTGTGCTTTTCGTGTCACACAAAAATACATGTGTGTTTTTGTTGTTATTTAATGTCATTTTTAGAAAACATTCTCAGTTAGAGAGAGATATAATAATATATAACGTTATATTGCATGATATGTGAACATATAATGTTATTTTTTGAGATATATAATATTGTTTGAAAGATATGATATTGTTTTGAGAACATATAATTTTATATGTCATGTTTTGTGATACTTAGAGCTACAAAAGCTCAGATATAATGTTATTTCTATTTTTTTATGAGATTAAGAGTTGCAGAAGTTCAAATATAATGTTATATGTTTTGATTTTTTTTTCCCAATATTTAGATATTCAAAAACTCACATATAATGTTATACATTTTATATGGACCAGCATATAACGTTAAAGACTAAAAATAAGAAAAACCAAAAAGAAATATTGCATGTTAGAAAATTTTTGCCACACATATAATATTGTTTGTTAGGAAATTTTTATCACTCATATAACGTTAAAAAATCAATACAAGAAAAATGGGAAAAAACAAAAAGACAAAATTGTCACATATATAACGTTGAATGTTAAATGTAGTGGATTCAATAAAAAAATTGAAGAAAAATGAAAAAATACGTTTTTTGTTACACATATAACGTTATATGTGGCGTGATGACAGCAGCGACAGTGGTGGCGGCTGCGGTGGTGGTAGCGGCGGCAGTGGTGGTGCTGACGGCGGCTTAATTGCAACAAAAAGGAAAAAAAAAAGAAAAAAATATATTTTTGTGTTAGCCAAACAAGGCCCTTATTTTTTAGGTGGGGTATTTTTGTCATTAAAATTATTAGTGTACTTAGTGGGTTATGAAACTTAGAAATGGACTAGAGAGGTTTGAAAAGTGCTGTAGTGGACTTATGAAAAATTCTCCCTAAAAATTAATCTCTTCATATATTCGTTATATCAATCAAATTTACCACATTAAGCTTTCCAAACCTACGTCATTGCAATTCTTTGACAAAGTAAGTTGAACCTTTATCATATTTGTGTATCTTTCTTCTGTTATTTCCCGCTAACTTTTCGACCCATCTTTTGAAGGCAAGTGTGTGATGGATCCGATTCCAGCATGGGTGAGGAGACTTTGGGATGTGTATGATCTACGGATACTGGTTCTCCTTAGTCTCACTTTGCAGATAATTCTTTCCCTATTTGGTAATCGCAGAAAGTATGTATCATCAATATGGATTAACCTTGTCATTTGGCCGTCCTATTTAATGGCCGATTGGGTAGCAACTGTTGCCCTGGGCAAACTCTCAGATGTCCAAGCCAATAATGATGGCAACGCATTATGGGCCATATGGGCACCCTTGCTTTTGTTGCACCTTGGCGGCCCCGACACAATTACTGCTTACTCTGTAGAAGATAATAAGCTCTGGATGAGGCATCTTTTCGGACTAGTGGTTCAATTTTCTGTTGCAGTTTATGTTATTCTTATGTCCTGGAACCGTTCTTGGTTTTCAATTATGTCAATCCCGGCGTTAGTTGCTGGATTTATCAAGTACGGAGAGAGAACATGGGTTCTCATGTCGGTGAGCTGTGATAAATCCGGGGAAATTGTGCCGTTTGGCAATAATAACACATTGGAGGATAAAAATTCCAGACACGTTTTATCTATTGCCCATACATGTGTCAGGGAATTTATGAATTATACACAGTTTTATGACCTAAAGAACAACGAGTTCAAATTACAAAATCCTCTAGAGCTTGATGACATTAGCCTGTTCTGGAATGCCATAGAGGTTGAAATGGGGCTCATGTTCGATTTGTTATACACAAAGGCACCCATAAACTTTAGCAAGGGGGGATGTATTCTGCGTTGCATCACTTTCTCTTGTACAGTGACTGTGTTGGAAGGATTGATCGTCCGACTTATTTCACCTGGGGAAGATCCAGAGAATTGGCATAGGGTTGACATTGCCATCACAGAGGTGCTACTAGTAGGAGCTCTAGCATTAGAGATTTATGCAATCATCTCTTTGTATTTATTCTCTGATTGGGCAATGATTTGGCTAATTAAGCACAATAGATGCAAACAGATAATCCAGCTGAGGGAAAAAATTTCAAGGCTTTTCATCCGGAAACAATACAGCCACAGGTACAAAATGATGGGGCAACTCAATCTACTTGATGTTTGGCTCAATACCATTGCGCGAGATAATGGTATTGAGCCAGATCAAAAGGTGGTTAGAAGAATTCTTCGGTCATTGTTGGGGATCAAAAGGTGGGTAGAAGAATACCTTGAGTACCGTACGCTAAAGAAGTATGTAGACAAGACTGTTGTCCCTTCTCTTCTGTTTGGCAGGATTCTAAATTGTTGTCAACGTTTGACTAGTCCTGATCTACCACCTAGGAGAGCCGTTGGAGAGGACCTCGTTTGGAAAGAATTCTTCGACAGGTCTTTTGAAGAGCAAATTGTTTCCTTGCACATCGCAACAGAAATCTGCTACAATTTGGAAATGGAATGGGATGCTCATGATGCATCAGAAAATGACAGGGATAGTGCTGTATCACAACACACGATGTCCCCCTCTGATTTGTCCTTGTTGTGGGAAGAAAACAGGGAACTATGCAGAACTCTATCACGCTACATGATGTATCTGCTTGCTATGCACCCTTCGTTGTTGCCTACTTCCTCATCAGACGATTATGTGAGCGACTCTATCCCCGTTCTGAAACCAGACACCGATGGTTTGCTAGATGTGAAGGCAGCTTGCCGATGTTTGTGGGAATCAGATGAGTTCGGAACGGCTAAAATTATTGAAGAGGTACAGAGTAAACATAAGGATGAGAGATGGAATGTTTGGAAGTTGATGTGGGTTCGAATGTTATGCTATGCAACAAGTAAGGGTCAAAGATATGAGCATTTTCGACAGTTGAGCCAGGGAGGCGAGTTTCTCACTTTCCTTTGGTTCTTTCTTCCACAATCAGGCCCGGTCCTAAGCATAAGTTCACCAGATAGCCGGATAGGGCTCCCAGTTTTTGGCCCAAAATCCAGGGAGGTGAGTTTATCACTTTCCTTTGGTTCTGTCTTCAACAATCAAGTCCAGTCCTAGGCATAAGTTCACCATACAGCCGGCCGGATAGGGCTCCCAGGTTTTGGCCCAAATTTAGGGCCTCAAAATACAATATGTACGTAATATTGATATATTCAATCAAAGCGAGTTCCTCTAAGGTTCAGCGGTTTGAATTTTTCCTTTGTAACATCCCGTCATCGGTTCGAATCATGGGCACTGACTTTGAATATATAATAAGATGTATAATCGTATACGTAGATGCAATTATGCAAAACACATGGTCGTTAATTTTTGGCCTTTACATGAAACTGATACATAATCCAAGAAGTCGAAGGTCACAAATTTAATGTCAAATACCATATAATGTTCCTTCTAGTCTTTTTTTTTTAAAATGTTCCTTCTAGTCTAAGCTGCAATTCTTGATAATTTTTTTTTAAGTTATTAAGATTTCAATGAAAAATCGAGAATTCAGGTGATAATTTTACCAATCAAATAATGTCTTCAGAGTGCCTCAAATTTATTTATTTTTTTTGTAGAATTCATTTTTTTTTTTTTTTTTTGTAGAATTCAGGTGTTGAGCTCGTTTGGGTTTTCAATACTTGTCCTACTGCAACAAAAAGATTGGCTTTGAGTTTTGGGAGTTTGAAAGTGAGATGATATGTTGTGGGAATTCCTGCATTTTCCTTTCTTTCTCAAGTAGGAGGATCGATCCGAAGTTTGTTCGTTATTGCTGAAACTTTAATAATGTATCTTTTGTAGTGTATTCTCTACATTGGGTTCAATGTTGCAAGTGTACTTGAATCTCATTTGAGTGCTGTTAGATTTTGGCTATCGTTGATTTACCTTGAAGGTTATGCTTTGTTTGAGATGTGATGCCACGGCACTATAGGAGGATTGTTCTTTTTTCTTTTTCTTTTTGGTAAAGACTAAAGAGGAGGAGGACGATTGTTCTTTGTTAAAGAAGAAACAATAAAAGAACCAAGAACACGAAGAAAAGAATCCTGCGTTCTGTAGCGGGGCATAAATTTTCCACTTTAAATTGCCAAAATGATGCTGTTAAACAACCTTGGAAAACAGAGAATGAGCAAGAGGGAATTTTGCAATCTACACGAGCTACTGAACTTCCAAGCCCAGAGTAAACCCAAAGGCCCAGAGCTGGACCCTTAGTACCGCATGGCACATCTCTACACCGCACGGCATAATAGATTTCATTATGCCGCACGAGGTCATGAAGTCAACCGCACGGCATTTTGGATAAAATTCTGACTGACTCAGCTATCTGTTGGCCACGTCCACTTGAGCCACTACTACAAGCTAACTCAACTGAAAAAGCACTTCTGACCCGCCCATAAAATACCTCTACCATTTGAATTTCAAAATCCTCGGTTTTTGCCTATAAATACAACCCTCCACTCAAGGGAAAGGGGCCCTGAATTCTCTTTCTCTCTCATCATGCTCTCACACCCATTCCTCACTCCAAAACTTTGAGAAAGTGCTCCCATGTGGCAAAAACCTATGCCACCTATATCTTTGCATTGTGATAGTCAGTCGACTCTATCACGGGCTTATAGCCAGGTGTATAATGGAAAGTCTAGGCATATAGGACTTCAACATAGCTATGTGAGGAACTTGATTACAGATGAGATGATAACCATTATATTGATTATGTAAAATCAAGTCAAAACTTAACTGATCTTTTAACAAAATGTCTTGCAAGGGATTTGGTGTGGAGAATATCACAGGGGATGGGACTCAAGCCCATTGAAATCTAATCACTCTTGGGGGAAACTGAATTCAATGCTTGAATAACTTCAAGTCTTGAGTTCAATGAGCAAAGTACACCATAAGTTGTGGTTGCAAGCATTTTTCAATTTTATCCATCCCATGGTAAAATGCTTGGTACCTGTAATGTAAACATGGAGGTTAAGCTACTTAGCTTTTAATAGGCTTTTAACGGTTTGTTAGGTTTCAAGTGTTGTAGTTATAAGGGTACTTTCAAAGTCTACCTATATGAGTGTGAAGGTGGTGTTGCCTTCTATGGGTTCAAGGGCGAGGACTCTTGAGCGCTCATGAAATTCAAGATAAAGACACACGGCCAAACCACGTGTCGGTAAATTTGAATACCTGAGTCAAGCAAGATGCGTGCGTGAGACATGTCCAGTTGGTCATTTAAGGATCGCTAGTTCAAAGACAAGTCTACTATGCTTTCCGACTAACTTTGACGGTATTTTCACTAGGTGAATGGTTCAAGTTGTGAGACACCTTCATTGATGCACAAGACTTTTCAAATGAACCAAGAGAACTATTTCTTTATTTCAAAAATGGTGGAGGATTGTTGGAGATTTTTCAAAATAAAAAAGGTTGCGGGAGGTTATTTGTGAAAATGTGCCACACTTTTTCACTTGGGGTATGACTTTATGTGAATAGTTATAACACCTATTAACTTATGGTGTGATTATTAGAATAGGGTGTGATTGTTAGGAAGGGATGTGATACATGGGGGTGCCTCCAAGAGGCATGACCCTTCCTAATTAATAATTTTCTTGAAAGGTGCCTACTAAAAGGCGTGATCGTTTCTCTTGATTAATTGTCTTCAAGAGACATACCTTTTCTAATGTGTGTTTACTAAAGACACAACCTTTCACATAAGGGTGCCTATAAGTCTATAAATAGGCCATTGGTTAAGTAATTCGATACACCAAAAATAATAATATATATCTAGAAACTCTCCCCCTCTCTGACTCATTGTTTTCTATGCTGTTGTTCCGTTATTTAGCAGAAACGGAATTTAACAGTCCTTGGTTCTATTGATTCTTTTAGGCTCGGTATTCTGTCTTCCTTCGTTTGTGCGGACGCAGGCAGAAGATCATTGATCGGGCTTCATTCTATCCTCAGAACAGATTCGTTGTAACCCGGTGCACACCAATTGGTGGGGGTGAATACTGTTTTCGGAAAGCAACGTTATAATGTGACTCGAAGCTATTTCCATTAGATTGTTCAAGTTCCAGAAGGCTCCAGATTTTGAAGGTTCCAGTTTTTGGACCAACACGGAGTTCGAATCCTCCCACTGGTATGTGGGTGTTCTTCCCTTAGAGGGGCATATAATATCTTTAATCACTGGTTGTGGAATAGTGTTAGCACTTTGATTTCCAAGGCATGCTAAGCTTTGCTAGCGGTGGCACCTTTCACCCTAGCCACCCGGTGGAAACAAAGGCATGAGGCAGACATGTCTTTACAAGGTGACCCAATGGTGGCGGCACTGGTCCCTTTAGCAAGTGGTAGTCATGATGCACATAAAGGCCTGATGATATCGAGACATGGATGCTAAATGGGAAGCAGGATTGTGGGACAAGGCAATCAAAAAATGGCTAAGTGTTGGAGCTGGGGTTGAATCACGAAATTGGCCAAGCAGCCTTGATTGGAATCAGGCAAAATGGTTATTGATGGTTACTGCATTCTGCACATGTTGCTGGGAGCATGTGACAAGTGTCTAAGGCAGAAACGGGTGGTTATCGGTAGTTATTTCTAGGCAATTTTAGATTTCAATGTGTTGACAGATTATGGGCATTCCAACACAGCCCTAGGGCAGTTTGGAGTGTCAACTGTAGATCATGGGGTCTTCCCATGATCCCATTTTACTTGTAGCCACGTTTTTATGATTGTAAGCCGATATATGGACATGGCATTTTGAGTCTAAGGCAGAGGGTGTCTCCCCTAGGGCTGTAAACGAACTGAGCAGCTCGTGAACTTAGCTTTGATCGGTTTGTTAAGGTTCAGCTCGACTCGGCTCGTTTACTAAGCTTGACAAAAGCTCGGCTCGTGAAGGGAGGCTCGACTCGATTAAAGAGGCTCGATTAATAAATTATTAAGCTCGGCTCGTTAAGGCTTGAGCTAAGCTCGAGCTCGCCGAAGCTCGGTTCGGCTCGGCTCGTTTACACCCCTAGTCTCCCCCACTAACAGTGGAGAAAATAGTGTGTGTGAGAGAGAGAGAGAGGAGAGGTGTGTGAGAGTTATGTGTATGTAATTTATATGTTTTTGTGTGAGAAATAAATAAAAGTAGAGTGTGTGGTTGTATATGTATTTGCTTGCAAGGAAGTGTGAGTGGGAAAAAGAGAGAGTTAGAGAACAGAGAAGTGAGAGAGAGATCGGGGAGCCCCTGAGGGGGTCTCCCCTAGGGCTGTAAACGAACCGAGCAGCTCGCAAGCTCAGCTCAGTTCGGTTCGTTAAGGCTCGGTTCGGCTCGTTTACTCGTTTAGTAAACGAGCCGAGCTCGAGTTCGAGTTTTTGACTCGTTTACTAAATGACCCGAGTGGAGCTCGGCTCATTCGACAAAAGCTCGGCTTGTTAAGGGAGGCTCGACTCAATTAAAGAGGCTCGTTTAGTAAATGACTAAGTTTGGCTCGTTAAGAGCTCAGCTCGTTAAGGTTCGAGCTCGAGTTTTTGGCTTGCTTAGTAAACGAGCCGAGCTCGAGCTCACCGAAGCTTGGTTCGGCTCAGCTCATTTATACCCCTAGTCTCCCCTCACTAATAGTGGAGTAAATGGTGTGTGAGAGAGAGGAGAGATGTGTGAGAGTTGTGTGTACGTAATTTGTATGTTTTTGGGTGAGAAATAAATAAAAGTCAAGTGTATGGTTGTGTGAATTCTCTCTTGATTCCCAACACGACCTTCCCCACTGTTTTCTCTGCCTTATAATGCCGGCCCTGAAAATTTTGAAATGAAGTAAGCAAATGATTGTGACAAAATGATAAACTAAAGCAGGGTCGCATTCTTGATGATTTTCTGGGATTGACCTTCCCACTGTTTTCTCCGCCTTACAAGGCCGGCCCTAAATTTTTTGAACGCATGATGGTGACAAAATGATAAACTAAAGCAGAGTCGCATTCTTGACGATTTTCTGGGATCGACCTCCCCCATTGTTATCTCCGCCTCACAAGGCTGGCCTTAGAATTTTTAGGGCCAAAAGCGAAACCTTGAAATTGAGGCCCAAAGACATTTGCACACAATACACCTCAGAGATATACAATCGAGTTTTTACAATGGGAGAATGCAGGTTAATAGACTGACTGGTTGAAAGTCATTGCAACTCTGCGAAGTGCTACTAGCTTTATATTATTTCTATATGAACTCTATCTTTCTAGGAAACAATTGCAAAATCGCATTTTTTTTTTTTTTTGGTCAAACGGAATTTCTTTGCAAAATTGCATTTGCCATTGCCAAAATGACCTTCTTTTTAAGAACATGCATCATCCTATATGTAAATAACAACTATAAAACATAAGTAGTCATGATGTGAGCTGGTCTTATGTAAGTTACATTGATGAACTTTACTAACAAAAACAGAATTGAAATAGCTAAATAGCAATATAATACCTTTGATCACTGGTTGTAGAATAGCATAGGCTCTTGAAAAATCACTTAAATCATTTACCACCTCAAATGCAGGAGTATAAATGGTAAGGTTGTCAATGTTGTTTTGCTTAGCCCGCTAAAAGCACTTCAAACTCGAACACTGCTTCCACTTTTGTTGCTGATATAGCGCAAAAGGGAACATTTGCCTTTTTTTATTTGATGCTGACCAAGCTGCTATCCAAATCTGCAATGCCCTGGTCCAAGCGTCATGGATCACTACTATCTCCAATTTGCTTGGAAGGCAGCTTGAACCCAATTTATGATCAAGAAAGCGTCCACTTCCACATGGCACTTTTTTTTCTCGGCAAAAGTTAGTATTGTTAGAATAGTTAGATTAGCACCATGGAGTATTATAGGCAACGTATTATCTCAACTTTTCAAAAGTGTATCTAAAATAACCTCATACTCAAACTTTGTAAGTCACATAATCAATAAAGACTTTAGTCTTTCCTCAAGGGCTGGATGTTTGGATTTAATTCGTAGGCAGTGCTTTGTTGCTACAAGTGCTAGGGAGAAATTTAATTTTGAAAGATATTGTTTTGGTTGTCTCAAGAAATCAAAGACAACCTCCTTATAGCAGGAAAGCAGGGATATTCATGTTGACCCAACTTGCCTTTTATGTGGTCAGGGATGTGAGACAATTGAGCATTTATTCTTCCAATGTGATTTTGCGAGAAGATCTAGTGTGGAGAGCTTCTCACTTTGGCTTCGATTTTGCAATAGGAAGCCCAGTTGGGTTTGTGGACTGGTTTGCAAACTGGCTTAGAGAGGCTCCGGACAGGGAGTTGATTCAGGATTCTATTTTCATAATGTGGGCTGTATGGTGTGCTCGTAATAATTTGCTGCTTAAATCTATCAAGACGGATGTCGATAATGTGTTGCGTTGTTTTCCAGGCATTGCTAGTTTATGCAGGTCTGGACGTGGAAAACCCAGCCAATTTCCTATGGGTACTGTTAGTTGTGGGATATTGAGGAAAAGGGTGTTAGGGACCAGAAGCCGTGTTTCACGTTACTAGGGTGGGCCGCTAAAGAGAAGATAGACTGGATCTGCATCAAGACGGATTGCTTAGAGTTTGTACGGGGTTTGAGGAATCCTCGTGGTGCTCCTTTATATGTTCGAGTAGCTCTTTATGACTTTCATTTCTTTTGTTCTAATTTTAGCTTAGTGAAAGTAACCAATGTATCAAGACTGGTGGTTAAGGCTGTTCATGATAAAGCTCGAGCATCCTTACCACGAATGGAATGGTGTTGTGTTTAATATGTAAAAATTTGTTTCTTTGTCCAACAATTGGTCTGAATAACAATTGCTGATCGTAGATTGATTTTAGCTATAAAAGGCAGGGGCGACGCAAACGCAGACCCCCACTACCACAAATTATGATGTGGGCTCCACCACTTGATAGATCTTAGGCAAACACCCCTCCAAAATGCAATGGAGGTCACTGACCTAGGCCATGAACCTTGTGTGTGAGTGTGTAAACCTGCATATTTATATATATATTTTTTATAGAGTTCGATTTTGTGAACTAAAAGTATGCGTTCAACGTGTTTGACACACACGTACAGATAACATCTTCTTTTTTTTTTTTGGGTAAATTACAGATAACATCTTGCTAAATGATGTATCTTCATATCTTTGTTTCTCATGCCAGAGGAATTCATATCACGTAAAACATATATATATATTGCACACACAAATAATGTACCAAATTTATTGGATATTGATAAGTTCAAACCACACACATGCATGATGGACGTACGACACTTCAACCAGAGTATTAATATCATATTACAAAGCCATAGAGCACTCTTAATTACAACAAATTAAGCAAACTATTAGCAACTATATCTCACACAAGTAACAGGAGCAGAACAACCTTGCTGAATAAACAGGTTCCATACAAGAATTAGGAGTGCTTATCTTCAACGTGTGAATAGTTAAGTCACCTGTGAGACAAATGAAAAAATAGAGTTAGTTCTACGTCTACGACTCTTAACTAGGGCTCTGCATATCGGGCCAGACCGGGTTTGGGTCGGGCTTGTACTAGATTATAACAAAACTTGTGCGAGCCTAAGCCCGGCCGGCCCTTTTAAAGTTTCATTTCCCAAGCCCATCCAACTAACCCATTTGTTTTTCTAAAATCTAGTGTCCAAGTATAAATTAATCGTCCTCAAGATTATAAATTACAGTGTACAGTCATAATTAGTTATTCGAAGACCAATGAATTAGAGTTTACAATCATAATATGCATATGTATACGTTAAAATATGGGTATTGTGTATATAGAGATATAATTAATAGTAGCTTTTTTTTCCTTCTTAATATTTTTTGATAGTATAAATATATAATGCACGTCATTATTTTATCATGTCGGGCTGGGTCGGGCTTGATTTTAAGAGACATTTCCAAGCTCATCCATTACTTAACTAAACGAGCTTAAAAACTCAACCCAACCCGATGGGCCTAACTACATATCCCAAGCCATTAAAAATAGCTGGGTTGGGCGGGCTAGCTGGCCGGTGTTCCCCCACTCTTAAGGATGTTCACTACTTCATGTAACAAGGTCTGAAAATGGTAGCACAGCCTTATTGATCGATTCATCGATATATATGTATATGGTGTAGTGCTCTCTTGCTAAAACACAAGTAATTTGGAAAAAGTAGATAATAATAATAATGCCAATACTGTTGTACATAGGTAAGTATTTTTTGCAATAATATAATGAAAACAAAATAATTTTAGCACTCAATTTAAAAAAATGCACTTGTTTTCTTGTCATTGCCACCGTGTGAACTTATATATATATTATCCTTCACATTTTAACTTCTAATTCCTTTTTTCCATTCATGAAAGGGTAACCTTGTAATTGATCAGAAATGATAAGGACAAAATGGAAGTGCGTTTGGATAAAGGGGAGTGTGAAAATAAATCCCTTTTTCACTAGAAAGGTACCAACGAAATAGCTAATTAAGGATTGCAAATTCCCTCCCCTTCACCTTGGAACTAGAATGTTTCTCGGAAAAAAAAGAAGAAGGAAAACATGCACAACATGATGAAACAAAGCATTTTTTTTTAAATTTGTAGTAATGCATACTCTCTTCGTCCAAAAATGATAGTCTCATGCGAGGAGATGTGGGACTTTTGGATCAAAAAATAAATTACTTCTGTACAAGATTTTTTGAGTTTCTTCATACTAAATTAAAGATCTTGGTTAGTTTTTTAATTTGGTGTGAAAAAATTACAAAAATTATGAACATAAAAACTTTATTTTTGATCCGGAAATTGCTTGTCTTTTTGTATAGAACTATCGATATGGGAGGAGGGAGTCTATAATAGCAAATAATTAAAAGATGAAAAGAAATACTAGAATGAGAATAATTAGCAAATTTGAAGGAGCATATAGAGTCATGAAATTGTAATTGCTTGATTTTACAGAATAATAGTCATACCTTCCTTTTTCATAAGAGAGTCCTCATAACGTTTCTCACCCTGTCAGGAATTTGTGTTTTTGGACTGCAACCAAGGATCCTAAAATCCCTTAGTCTTGGCATTCCTCCTTCCTCGACTACCACCATCTCCAGATTGGGCAATGACCTGATTTCCAATACTTCGAGTTGAGGAAAGTTACCGGGTTCTCCAGAGAAAACTAGTTCCTTCCCCAAGTATGAATGGAATCTCAATTTGAGGCACTTTAGTTTTTGTAGTTTCTTCAGAGCCTCCGTTGGGTCCATCATCAAGTATGTCAGGCAAAGGGTAAGTTTGGCGAGGTTTGGAGGTAGTTTATCATGCGGCAACTCATTCAGCCTTACTCTTTGAAGATGCACCTTAAATAGATTATCATATCGAGATAAATTCAGAGAACTAGTTTTCAACGCATCATACTGTGCGACCAACGACAACTCTTCAAGCTTGTGTGATACAAGTGCCGTGTCCGAAAGTATCCCAATGATATCCTTATTCACCTTATTGACTCGCAATTTTCTCAAACTGGTAAGTTTGTGCAACCAATCAGCCTTGAAATGGTCACCACGCAGCCCGTGAAAGGTCTGGAGATTTGGTAAAGAAATTTCAACTGGATGGTTGACCCGACAAGATGAAGAAGTGTAGGAGTATGAGAAATATGGTAAGAGAATGTGCCTTAATTGCTTCATAGTCCAAATAACATTTGGAAGGCCGAGAAACAAACCATCTCGAACATCCAAGGTTAGCAAACTTTTCAAATTGCTTATGGCGTAAGGAAGTTCTGCATACATACAGTGCTCATAGATACCTTGGTATCCCAATTTAAGGTATGTCAATTGGCTTAAAGTGCAAATTTCAGTTAGACAGGACTTTGGTATATATGCAGCCTCAAATTCAATACTAAGCACTCGAAGAAATTTTGAATCCCGGAGAAGGTTTTTATTAGCCATATTATTCCACGAACCCCGTGGTCCCTGAACAAGAGAACAAAGCACAGCACGAAGGCTGGAAGTTTTCGGATCCAAAGCAGGGTAGTGATTGGTGTCACTGCCATGGATAGCGACTCTACGTGCCTTCAACGTAGTGTAACAATTGATCTCATCTCTATGAATGTTATGAAAATTAATCTTATCACCCTCCTGAATGCAAATATTGTGCATAATGTCATGAATTCGGACACTTCTAACCCTTCCATTGACTCTCCTCTTAACAACTTGAATTATGTTTCTTGCTATCAAGTGATTAAGGTAGTCAACTCCCACTTCCTCAACCTCTCTCACTCTACAACCTCTTATAAACCCCTCGGCTGCCCATAAATTAATCAACTCAAATGCCTCAACTTCATGATCCTTTGGAAAAAGTCCGAAGTATAGAAAGCATGGTTTGAGATTTAGAGGCAAATCTTTGTAACTTAAGGCAAAGATTTCGGCGCAGTGGTGCTTACCTTGATCCATATCCTCTAATACCCCTTTCCATGCAGTTTCTGATCTCTCTCTTAATTTTAGCAAACCTGCCGCTAGTACAATTGCTAGTGGCACACCACTGCATCTTTCTAATATTTGCTCACCAATTTTCTCTAGTTGTGGGGGATCTTGTGTTTTGCAAATATTTTGTAGATCATCTACAATAAGTTTGTAGAAGAGTCTCTTACTGGTTTCCTGATCTAGGGGTTCCAACATAAGTACAGAGTTCGGCCCACCTACGTGTACACCTATGTCTCTATTCTGAGAAGTGAGTATTATTTGACTCCCATTCTCAGAATTTGAAGGAAGGCCAATCTTTAAAGCATCCCACGCCCTGGTATGCCATATATCATCTATCACTATCACATACCTTTTCCTGCTCAAGAATTCGGACAGATTGGCCTCAACATTATGATCAATCTTCTCGTTCTCCAAGCCCACCTGCCTTGCGATGTCTCCCAAAAGCTTTTTTTCGTTTGGGCTCTCAGAAACACAGATCCATGCCGCGCAGTCAAAACACTGCCGACCCGAGTTGTAAGCTTTTGACTGCCGAGCAGAGTTGTAAACTTTCCTTGCAAGAGTCGTCATTCCCAGACCGGCAAAGCCAATAATAGACACCACACGATGATGCAAATCCTGGTCGAGGACTTTGTGCACCAGAGTTTCGATCAGATTGTCAAAACCAACAACATATGGTTCATCTAGGAGAGGGAAAGATTGTCTTGGATCCCATGTATCTTCTTCACGGCTGCGGCTGCTTTCATCGATCCCAAAAGCTTGTCGAGCATTTTTTATGTCCTCGACCCTTTTTCTGATGCCTTCAACCTCTTTAACAAAGCCACGAGCAATTCTCATGTTGCTGAAATCAAGAAGTTTCTTCCACCGGCTCCTGCTTAATCTTATCTTGGGAAAATATGTGTCGATAATGTCCTCCACATCATAAGCAAGGTCCCAAATTTCACGTATGAAGGTTGATTGTACTTCTTTTCTTCTCAATTGCTCGGCCTCAGCACCTTTTAAGTAGGATTGGATGAATCTCATCTCAGTTTCAATCCAAAGGAGGTCTTCTCTGACGCGAGACAAGCGAGAACTTTCTTTGATGATTTGACTAACAGCTAATTCTCCAGCTTTCTGGGCAATTATGCCAAGAATAGCCTCTGACATTTTCGTTATTCCGAAACAAAACTACAAAAAAGGAGGAGGAGGAGGAGGCGGCATGGATGAGGGAACAATTTTAATCTTGGAAGGGTTACTGAGAGCAGTAAGCAACTTCTACAGATTATGAAGATTCCTTTCCTCAATGTCTACTCATTCCAAAGATAAAAGTAGTCGATGATACCTTTCATCAATGTCTACTCATTCCAAAGATAAAAGTACTCGATGATTCCTTTCATCAATGTCTACTCATTTAAAATTAAGGTTATGAGGTCACCTTCAATTTTTTCTTGTTCGTGTTCCTATTAGGGGTGAGTAAAAAATCCGTTAAACCACGAATCCAGTCCAAACCGGAGGGTTTGGTTTGGGTTTTTAGTAGTATGGTTTGGTCATGGTTTAAAAAAATTAGAAACTGCATTATATAGTTTGGTTTGTAGATTTACGTTTACGGTTATGGTTCCAAACCGTATAATACACACACACACACACATATATATATATATATAAATTAATTATGATTCACCCAATAAATATGTGAGCTTTTAGTTAACTAATTTATTAATTTATTGATCCCATTAAATTCACTGCAATATTTAATTTTCCTTCACTGCCAAGATAATGATGTAAATTGTAAAGCCCGGCTTTTAAAACGCACTTATATGACTCTAATTAGATGACAAAATACTATTTGTAGGTTAAAAAGAAATGTAAAATCCTGCCTTTTCTTTAAAAAGAAAAAAAAAAGTAGTAGTTTAGTCACGTGGTCCGAATAGGAACTCAACACTCTGTATAAGTTACGCAATGTTGGGATTTCACCTTAAAAATCCGACACTGCCATGTTGATCCTTAAATTATTATTAGTCTATGTGAAATTTTTGGGATTTTTTGGAGACTGAAATCCAATCGCGTTTGGCTAGAATTCACGTTAACGGGACGAGAAATTTGCTGAGTCATTAGGAGGAGATTAACAGGTGTCTTCCTCAGCTCTTCCACCGCCTTTCCACCGAAATATATATACGTCCATTATGGGTAATTATCAAGTAGAAGACAAAAGCAAAGTAAAAAAAAAGAAAGAGATAAAAAGAGTAAAGAAAGGGAGAGACTCCTGTACCCCATTCCGCACTTCCCTTTTGTCGAGATCCACCGCTTACCGTTCTACTTGTTTTCCGAAGGATTTCTTCGGTTCCTACTGGTAATTTTCTCTCCTATTAATCTATTTTACAATTAATAATAAGGGATATGTATACTGTTTATAATAAAGGGTGTTGATTTGGAGCAAAAATTACTTACAACTTATACACTCACGCACAGTACACGTATCGCTGGGAAACAGCAGCCATGGCTGCCGGCCATCTCGACACCACTTCGGCTACTCTCTTCACCGCATATTTTCTCCTCTTGCATACGCAGCACCCGAACCCCTGAAATTTTCTTCACCAATGAAACCTTTTCCGGCAAAGAGTTCAGCTTCGGAACTCGCCACCGTAAATCGATTTAAGTAGATTATTTGCCGACTGTTATAAGCCTCAATTTAAGAGATTGAAATAGCAATTTGATTAAGCTAATAAAAGACTCTGCTAAATTCCTCCGTATTTACCCTAGTAGACTATAGAAATTCTATCCCAAACTTAAATATTTTTGTACCCATAGCTCCACAAGAGCTAATAAGTTAAGTATATAATACTGTCAATTTAGAACTATATAAACAGTTCATATGCCGATTGAAGGCCTAATTTAAAAATTAGTATACCTCTAAGTTCAACTGTACGTATCAGATGGTAATTTGTGGTAAATTTTGTATAGGTGCTCGTGCCTTGGGCTAGTTCGGTGTCACGTCAAGTTAAACGCATTTTTTTGGTGAGTTATGTATACCTTGGTTACATGTATTATTCTGAATTTTGGGATAAAATGCCATTGCTTGTTTTTGCTGAAAAGTGTGGAATTTGATCCTCTTACTTGATTTAATTGGTGACATTGAATAAAATACATGTGATGGCCTGTTTATTAAATCTTTCGTGTTACAGTTAATTTAGACCATGGCAATATGTTTTGGGAACTTGAATTTTACTTCTTGTTAGTACATGCTTGTGATAATGTGAATCATTCGAACGGTGTCTCGAGCGCTAGGGGACGTGGAAAGAAACTAGCGGCACGAAGTAATAAGGTAGGAGATGCAGCCAGGCATCACCGGGTAACGATATCTTACCACTCTTCAATGGGGTCGCTCCCCAACCGACTGGCAAAAATACCGTTGAATGTAATTATCGCTCGAATGTGCAAAAGTGAAAGGGAAGAAGAAAAGTGTCCATCTTTTGGACCAAAGAATTGAATTTATGGATCGAAATGCTTGTTATTGGAAAATTTGATGAGAATACTTGAAATGTTGCTTGGTTCTTGAATTGTTTTACTGAGTAAGGTGTTTCCATGGTCAAACTTGTAATTTTGGTATACGTTTCTCACCCGAGCTTCGGCTTATGAAAACCTTTTCTAATTTTCCAGGTTATTGTAGATAGCAAGTTGAGGGCTGGATGCGTTGTTTGGTTAGCTATTGTAAATATCACATCTGTAAAAATGAGCAGAAACGTTGTGACTTTTAAGACAAGTGGTACTGTATTAGTTGTCAATGTAAATTATGCTTAGCTATGTTGGATAAACGCTTCCGCTGTTTCTCTTTATATGTTATTTAGTATGCTCTGAATGGTAAAAGTGTTGGAGGCCTTGGTGATTCCGTCACCGGCCGGTCACGTGACCCGTATTGGAGTTGGGACGTGACATAAATCTTGATGTAGAGTGATATCACAAGTTGGTTTCTACCATACTGCTACTATTGCCCTTTTGCTACCTCATTTCAATTCAATGGTTTTAGAAATTATTTTTGGCCTTTTATTTGGTTAAACTATCTTAAGATGTTTAGTAGTTGGTATTCTTAGTTGGTTCATTTTAGTGGTTTACCAGCATTTTATTTTCTTAGTTTAAGACTTGAGATAATTTTTGGTATCCTACTCTTAATTAGTTGATTAATATTTGTGTGTTTTAATAATTTGAATGGAATTGGTTTAAATATATGTATTTTTTTTAATTATCTTCATAATCTTAAGTACTTTAAATATTTTTTGAAGACAATAACTTAGTTCAAAGCAAACCGTGGTTTAAAACCGAAACCGAACCGTATTTAAATGGTTTGGATTGGTTTGGTTTTATGTCCTTTGTGGGTTGGTTTGGTTCTCCAAATTTATAATCCGTAAGTATTGATTTAGTTCTTGGTTTAGTATGAAACCGAACCAATCTGGACCGGCTTACCCCTAGTTCCTATTGAATTTGGTTTTTAAAACTGAAAAATTTAATCTGCATTCTTCAACAGTGTACAACCACCCCTCCTGCTGAGAAATCAGCAATGCTTGGTGGCTTTCTTGCTCTGTGAACCTTTGTTCATTGACTTTCTGACATGTTAATTTTATTATGGTAAAATGCAATTACCAAAGAAAAAATCAACAACTACAAGTAGGTGCTTCATATGGAAAAATCCCAAAAATGTTTTGAAGCCAAGCTTTGATTTCGTAAAGCCATCAATAGATTTTTGAACCTGATAACTAATTGGACAAAATTTGTGTTTTAGGCAACCCGGTAGCACAAATTATGACGTAGGCTCCATCACATAGGCAAATCTTAGTCAAGCACCCCTATCATCGAACAACTGTGAGAAGCTGCGTGTTTATTTAGGGTCTGGTTCTCCTTTGAAGTAAAAAAAAATTACACGGCGCGGTGTGTGAAACACTGAACTGTGAGCACATGGCTGGTCCCCTTGATTACTCCATGTTTTCAATTTATTTTCCAAATTCATGCCACAAAGGTCAATTTACCCATTATTTGTCCGGATTTTCTTCTTTCTCTCCAATCGATGTTCACTAGGGGTGAAAATTCCGGACACAACTCATTAACATAACACAAAGTTAGAGGGTTTGGGTCAACTATTTTTTGACACAAACACAAATATGACACAACCCACCACCACGGAAATTAAATGGGTCAAAAACGGATTTGGCTTGCGTAACTTGATAAGGACACAGGTAACTATTTAATGTTTCATGTCGATACATTAACACGATACAACACAACTCGAACATGACGCGGTTAGTTTTGATTCTTTCAAATTTTCCTAGGTACCAGAAGATGTGAATTTCAAAAATCATGCTTGGTTAACTTGTTTAGGAAAGTATCAATTTGTCGCCATTTACCGGGGACCTTTCAGCTAGAGGCTATTAAATTCGTGGGGAACTTAAGCCATGAAGCCTAAATACAAGAACGTAGGAAAAATTAGAGCATCTCTGAGAGGCTCTCCACTTGGGCCATGTCGGCTATTATGCCTAACTAAACCCAAATTTCAACGTTCCAGGAGGCAATGGATAGAGTGCAAACAATAGAGAGTAGTGTTAAATTCGAAGATAAAAAAGTGAATAGGCAAAGTGTGTGTATATATATATATATATATTGGGACGGTTTTCGGGGACAACTAAAAACACACCCTAAAGTTTCCAATTAAATTTTGATAATCTGAACAATTTAATGTGTTTAAAACGTATTTTTAAGAGTACACGCGAGAAATCAGCTCAAAATATGATTGAAAAGTGCTCGATCCAAACAGTTTTTCATAAAACAATATATATAGACATTTATGAAAAATTGTTTGGATCAAGTTGTCCCCGGTCATATTTTGAGCTCATTGAACAGTTTTAAATACATTGAACGGTTCGGATCATAAAAATTTGATTGAAAACTATGAGATTGAGATTTTGGGTGTTTTTTTTTATAACTTTTTAATAGGCAAAGTAGAGAGTAATGTTGAAGATGCACTGATGGGATACACTCCACCTTTCCAGCTTCAAAACTGGTGCTATACTGAAGAGTCTCAGCCTCTTTAGCTTTTGGACTGAACTAGAATGGCCCAACCTGCAAGACCCGAGTCCAAGCCCTATGCTAAAACAACTGAAGGTTCTGGGGCGTAAAATGATTATGCAAGTGGGCCTCTGGCCCAACCACAAGCCTAGCCCTGGCACACCGCGCTGGTCGCGATTCAGTCTGATCGAGAGCATGTGGTAAATGGGTCGAAGCCCACTTCGTCCATTTCTTCTCCTCCTACAGAACATGTGTGCGCCAAGGGCCGAGCCCTTTATGTGCAACTTGGGTTGAATATACCCGTCAAATTTTACGACTTTGAGCAAAGTGGGATGGAAGTGAAAATGGTGACTTTTAATCTTCCAACCAGTCGCAAGTGGAGCAGAGTGTAGTTGGTCCCTCCCTTATACTTTAATGCACATGGGCAGAGTTTAATTCTCGTAAGTACCCATTCCCCTCCGCAAGTTATATTAGGATTAATGAATAACAAAAAAAAATACCCTTCCAACGAGGCACACCCACTTTAAGAGACATTAATTTCGCACCCATCTCCTTAACATGATTTGTTTATTCTTCCAACAGCTTCATTCAACGGCTCTTACATATAGGAGTATCTAAATCCACTAGGATGAGATACAACTCCAGTGGTGAGGGATCCCGTTTTAATTTTGGGGTCAAAATTCCAATAAACTCTGAACATTCCCATTTTTCCAACTAACTGTTACACAATATTTCAAATAGCATATCAAGTGAGGAACAGAACTTCATACAAATAAAGAGATGGTTTGGTCTAAATAAAATAGATTTAGTTAAATTTTTTTCGCCTCTCATTAAAATATTTAGAATTAAACCATTTTTTTTTACTTCTTGACGAGAAAAATCAAAAAAATGAAAGTATTTCAGGAAAGATATGCGAGTTTTTTTGTTTGTTTGTTTTTTTGTGTTTTTTTTTTTTACTGTGGGCAACATGCCCTTGAAGAGAAAAGGCGGATCAACGAGCACTGATAGACGAACGCTTAATTCAGAGTCGTCACTTGGGTTTGAAGATCTGACATCCAAGGAACCGAACTTGAAACGCTTACTGCGCTTTTTAATTTGAAAATGTGAAGGCACTGGTTCGTCATAACTATATCTGGGTTCGAGAGCCAAGTTATGAGAGGGGAAGGGTTTTAAGGCACCCCTTTCGCCCAATTCGGAGATCGGTCTTTACTTAGGCATTTTGTAAAAACGTTTGCAATTCTTCTTTATTAATCAACTTTTAGCCAATTTAGGGTGGAAAACAGTTTAATGAGGATTAAAGCTGTAACACGATTTGCAGGATGTGATAGATGGCATGTTCGAACAGTTAGTATATATATGATGAAAACAGACTCCTATGGGAGTTTTAAACAGGCTGGAAGGCCGCTGTTTTGGAGTATCATGCGCAGGAAGAAACCAGCATGCACTGATCAAGTGACTACATGCTGACCCAACTTGTGCTCGCCACATCCAGACCTGCGCACGTCATTAGGTTTAAACCCATAGCTTTTATTTTCAACTCTCTGAGCTCTGGAAGGACCAATACACACCCAGGACAAACCAGGTAGTTCATATGGCAGTTAATATACAGTTAGAGGTAGTTATGGACAGTTTGAAGGACTACAAAGCCACAAAATGAATAAAACACTCCATAGACAGTGTGAGGACCAAAACAGAGGCCAAAGCCTAGTTACCCATGCAAAGGCCAGCCAGTGGTTGAGACTGAACCTGTGCGTGCAGGTCATCTACTATTGCACGCGGGTTTGAGCTTGCAAACCAGTGTTTGGTTCTACATGTTTTTGGGTTCTGGGATATGTCCAGAAAGGTCCCAGGAGTATTCCATTGCAGCAGGTAAGAATACTAACTAAAAACTAGCAACTTTAACAAAGGAAAAAGTAAACTGGTTTTAAGCATGCTCACAGTGATGTGTATGGAAAGAAGAACATAAAACAACAAGACCCCAGGCCCCACGCAAGATCTACGTGCGTAGCCACAGAATGGCGTGTGCGTGCTATCGATTGGCACGCGCTGGTCCTTGCCACTACAGTTTTTGAAACCTTGCTAGTTTTAGGGCCAGAGCTTGGTATTGACTACTAGCCTTAACCCTATTAGTCTCCTCAGGGATCAGAACAGAAAGTAGTACAAATGTGTTATATCTTTGGTTTTTGGATTTGAAAGAGTATTGAGCTTTAAGTGGATGGGTGTTGGATGGATGTGTGCTGTTAGGTAAAAAACCAGGTGTGTTGCTTGTTACTGTCTTTCTTTGGCAAAGAAGAGATGAATAAGAGGCTAGGGTTAGAACTTTGTGCTTGGAGTTTTTCAACTTGGTAACCTTCTGGCATGAGGTGCATGAGGGGTTTTTATAGGGGATGGGGGAGAGATACCAATCAAAGGAAGGTTGGTGTCCTAGCCCTTAAGCCTTCCCTCTCAAGATGAAACAAGGGGTGTAAAGGCTGTCCCCTGGTGAAAACTGCTTTTTGGGCCAAATAGAGCATTCCTCCGACCCCAAAGTCCTACTGATCATGGCTGAATAAAGGTGATGGGACAACCTTTGATCGGCGTGCGCATGTCTCAGACTAGCGCGCGAGTCAAACTAACACGCACGTTGGTCAACAATCAAAGTTTGACTATTGAGCAACACTGTCCATTTGACCCCCGCACGCGGGTTCCAGACCAGCACGTGTCAGTAGGGTTTTGGCAAGGTTTAAGGGTTTTGCAAATACTCAAAGCTCAAACATGCTATCATTTCCAGGATGTTCTTGATCCGTTTCATCATCGGAGAATTAAAAACCGAAAATAAACTAATCTGGAAAGTCCAGATTGGGGTGTCTACATTTACATATTTTAGCTTCTACTATATTTTTTAGGGAAATGATATTGGCACTCAAAAAATTGATGCAGGCACTCCAAAATTAGTGTAACTCCAAAGCCAATTTCTTTTGTTTTTTGGATTGCCTACATCAATTTTTGGAGTGCTAATATCATTTCCCATTTTTTAAACTTTTTATCATAGCATTAACTTTTAAATTCAAAAGCTGGAAATTTTCATTCTAAAGCGAAAGATCAACTGGTACATTTTCGTTCTAAAGTGGAAAATTTTAGCAACGTGAAGCCATCTCCAAAGTTGTTACTCCCTCCATCTCCTTTTAAGAGTCCAGCATTTCTATTTTGGATTTTTCCTTCATAAATGTTCATTTTCTATTTTCTATTAGTGGGTAAATTCTATTTTAAAAAGTTAGTGGGTAAAAGTGTAATGATACTGTCTCTATAGAGGTTAAATATAAAGAGTTGTAGTTTTTAGAGTGTAATGATCAATTAAAAGTTGAATTCACGAAGTATGACTAAAAATATAAAGAGTTATAGTTGTTAGAGTGTAATGATCAATAAAAATTTGAATTTACGAAGTATAACTAAAAGAAGTATTGACTAAAAGGAACGGGGAGAGGGTACTTTTCAAAAGTAGTTCTAATTTTCCAAGACAAATTCTAATAAAAGAGAATCAAGACGTTCCAATGGATCACAAATATAACTTTTGATTTTCGATTTAAATTGGCAACCCTTGAACTTTCGATTTTCGATTTAAATTGGCAACCCTTGAGAACCCAAAGCATTC
>BPLS01029125.1:101472-126750 GCA_019656275.1 Rhododendron kiyosumense | reverse complement strand
TGCGCGAATGCGGACCCCTGCTATCACAAATTATGACGTAGACTCCACCATTTGGGTAGACTTTAGGCGAGCACCCCTCCTAAGTGCAATGGAGCTCACTAACCTAGGCCATGGACCTTGTTGATCGTTCATTGACCCCGTCTAGGTAAGTATATTGTAACGTTGCAAGTTGCTGTTTATTTGTACATTCCTTTGCATCTTACCTTTTGTAATTGGTCGATGTGGGACTTCAAAACATGGTGAGTCTTGAGCTCTTTATCTTTTTCCTGCTTGCTTCTCATTTAGGCAGATATGCATTTGCAACTTTTTTCCTGTCCATATTGAAATGGGATTCAATGCACTACCTAGGTATAATTTAGACAAGTAAAACAATCTGCTAAATGGACACGCAATTGTACGTAGATTCATTCTGATTCAGTTTTTGTTCCCACAATCGATGTTCATCAAATTTGGAAAAATGTTTTTGTCGAATAGTCAATTTGATTTTTATGTACTATCAAAGTTGTTATTATTTGGCCCGGGACACCCTGCATTACCAAAAAAAAAAGTGATTACTATTTAGTGTTGCATAAGATTCATGTGAAAAATGCAATGTAACCAATAGTGAATGAAGCTACAGTGAATAAAGATTGGACATGATGTAGGATAAAAAAAATTGGTCATATAACTTGCTGAAAATCCACGAAAGAAGAAAAAGAAGAACGTAAAAATTGCTCAAAAGTGCATCATTGCATTGTGTTGTATGGACACGAGTTTGATTGTGATTATTTTTAGGAATAATTAGATAAGATGTGATTAAGAATGAAGATACTAGGTTTTGCTGTTAAAAAAAAAAGAATATGAAGATACTAGATGATTAAGAGATAAATGGAACCCATGAAATAATATATGAGATTCGGGGCGGTTCAATGGACAACTATTTAGACACCTAAAAAAACACCTCATAGTTTCCGATCAAATTTTGATGATCCGAGCCGCTCAATGTGATCAGAACGTGATTTTAAGCATACCCGCGAGAAATCAGTAAAAAAAAAGACCGAAAATGGCTTGATCTGAGCGGTTTTTAGCTTAGATTTAATGAACGGTTCAATTAAAAACTGCTTAAAACAAGCACTTTCCTGACATTTTTTTTGGCTAATTTCTCGCGGGAACCCTTAAAATCATATTCTGCATACATTGAACGGTTCGGATCATAAAAATTTGATCGAGAACTATGTGATTGAGATTTGAGGTGTTTTTTTAGGTGTCTAAATAGTTGTCTATTGAACCGCCCCGTATGAGATTATATAAATACTGAAATTGGTAGGGAGGGATAAGGAAATGAAAATGATACTCATTTTCAGCATTTCCGTCTATTTTGGATGAAAAGTTAACGGCGGGTGGAAAATTGATGAGTTTTTAAATAGGTCAGGTATTTTTTGATAATTTTAAAAGGTCAGGTGTCTGTGTGTAATTTGTGTGAAAGGTCAGGTGCTATTTTAAAATTTTCTCTACTATTTTTGCCAGGGGTTCAGTCCTTATTTTAGGCCGAACTAGACAATTTAAATATCAATTAAGTCGTCCATCTCGCCAATCAATTGTACAAAAAGTATTAATAGTTTCTTAACCGTAAGATCGATCTCTTACCGATAAGCTGTTATGAACAAATCCAAACCATTAATTGGTCAAATGGACGGTCAAGATTTGGACCGTCCGATCCAACCGACATGAGGATAGGAAAAGATCCATACTTTTTTTATTCTAATATGAGTGTAGCAATAGAGCATGAAAGTTGAGGGGTACGTGGTTCAATGGTCCCTGCAAAGTGCAACGGTTATAAAGTGGTAGGGACAAATCTGAGGGGTTAATTGGTTTAGGCGTCACAGAAAGCACAAAACACCCAAAGTGTATGGATATGAGAAGTGGCTAACAGTCCGTATTAGTATGTTTTATTTTCCACTAAAGCGACCTGAAAACACCTTTTACTGTTCTACTTTCATGCTGTGAAACAAAACATATGAGCTGTGAGATTTGGTAGCTTATTTTTTAGTAAGGTTTTAGGTGCTCAAGCACCATCTCCAGACACTAATCCATCCTTCAAATTCCCTTTTCTCCCTTTGCGAATACTTACCATACTTGGAATACCAAAACTATAATATAAAATTGAGCGATTTTCTTACAAAATGTCTAGGCATACAAATAAGGTAACATCCACGGCCGTCCGATCCTTATAAATATATTAAGGTTGTAATCGTGAAATCATTTCTTTGTTAATAGGCATAAACAAATACCAAATTACTTTTAGCAGTGGTTCCCATTACCTAAAGTCATGATGTCAGAATGTAGTACAGTCTCAACTTAAATAGCTATTTGACTACTCTACTCGTCAAATGTAATTTACACATATCGTCAGTAACGATTTTGAGTTGTTTTTCTATTTGACCATAAAAAAGGTAATGTTTAAATAGATATATATTGCCTAAAAAGTGAGGAGAGAGAGGGGATAGATTTATAAGAAGAATTTGTCATTCTTGGTTTCGGGGTTGGTCTCTTGGCTTTAGTTTGCTTTGGTATTGCGTGTTGCTGGGTTGTTTTTAGTAGTTTTTCGGTTTTCAGTGTTAGATTATGGTATTTTGGTTGGCATCTTGCCTTCTTTTGGTTTTGGTTCTCGGGTGGCGTATGCTGGTGTGCTCGTGTTCCCTTTAATCTTTGTTATCCTTTCCAAAGATTAATAAATAAATAAAAATTGATTTACAAAAAAAAAAAAAAAACATTCGAGGCAAATATTATATTATTTTGACGAAAAGATTACAAATGTTCAAATAAGATTAAACTTTCATAGAACAAAATTCAATAATTAAGTTAAGCCGAACCTAGCCTAAATCTCATCTCCCTCATGAAATTAGCTAATCTCTCCCCCTTTCTCCCTCATTTACCGAGGTGTAGCCTATGAGAGAGTCTCCCCTGAATTACGCTTTTTAAATAAGCTTGTTTCTTTGATTAGATAAATAGTGAAATTGATATAGTTTCATAGGATATATTGTCCTATGAAATTCATAGTGATGAGGTTAATAATTCCTCGTGGTATTATATATCTCATATGTCGTGGAATTATAAATCAGATGTATACTTAATTCTGACTTGTAAAAATTATATCTAAACACCAGATATGTGATTTGTCCAAATAAATAGTGTAATTTAATGCTTGTATTTGATCAAACAAACGAGCCCATAGATTAGTCTCCCAACATCATTCAAGGCCTCAGACTGCTCTCCGACAATTGAACGATCTTGGTTAGGGACTTCTCTAGTAAGAGCAGCACGCACAGATGGATGTGCGTGCAAAATTGTTGGGAAATACTAATGCACATGGGTTTCACATGGTAGATGTGGAGCTTACATAGTTGCACAAATTAGACGGTTCCAGACATAAGTGTCAGTCTGGATCTGCACCATTCGTTTATGTATACACTAGCAATTGTCTGTGCCTAAAGGCATAGCGCAATACTTTCTAAACATAGTCTTAAATGCAATATCAAACCCCACTTTTCAAAGTTTTTTGTGTGGATACAATGGTTCTTTTTAACGTCATCTCACATGAGGTGAGTTTCGAATATGCGTATGTTATCATTTCATACGAGAGGAGCATTACAAATAATCGTGAATTACAAAAAATTCCCTTCTCCTAGTAAAATTAACGTCTCAAAAATTTTCATTTTAAGAATAACCTTCAAACATGGTCCATCTAACCAAGTTCATAAAATAGTCTAACACAACAAATGTGTCACGCCTTCAATTTTCAACATAATTATAAAAGAATTTCATTAATAAAACCTCACAATTATCTGTACAATAACTCAAAAGGATTTGACATTTCCATTTCCATAAATTACACTTCAATGTTTTATAGTTCCGAAAAGTTTATATCTTTAGCTCCGAAGCCCAAATCAACATAATTACCGAATACCAAGAGAGTAAAGGACTTACAATATTCTTTAATTGAAAGATTTACAAATAGAGTTACGAATATATCTTCCAAAAGTACTTTACAAAGGTGACTTAGTAACTTCTCAATGTTAGCTTTCAAAAGTATGTCCACATCTAAGCACTCCAAACATAAAGCTACTGCCTGGGTTAGTACCTGAAAAATAATGTAAGGCTTGAGCTACACTTGCTCAATAGAAAGCTCTAATCTGACAATGTATGCATATGAAATGTAAGAACGATCATAAGGTGAACAATGGCAACCGAATCCAATAAAAGGGCAACAATAGCAATCCAATTCCAAACTTTCATTTCCAAAACCAATCATGTGTTTCAACGTATAACCTTTGAAAGCACCATATGTCAAGACGTGTCTCGAACATGTGTCATGAGCCAAAGCTTCTGCTGGGCCAATTAAAGGACCCCAATGTCCTCTGCCAGGCACCTTACCCATTCGGATGTCCTAAAATAGCAAATACGAGCATATAGCTCCAGCTGGGCCAATTAAAGGACTGTAATGTCCTCTGCCAGGCACCTTACCCATTGGGATGTCCTGAAGTGTTCTTGTTGCGTCCGTAAAGTTTCGAAATCCTTTTATTGTCATGATCGTACCATTCAAACCCAACTTTGATTTTCGTGACATCACATCCAAATGAGCATATCTACTCTATTTCTGCCCTAGTAACACTGTACCTTACCGCAGGGGGCTACACCCCCGCACCTCCCCAAATTACGAAACACAGCCTTCGGCCCAATTTAGTTTGGATCCGTGATGGGTAGTTCCTTCATTCCATTTCGTTGCGCTTCGCTCCACTACGCTCACAACTGACCCTTATTGATAGAACTTCTCAGTACCTTTCACATATGAGCCACAAAGTTCCAACAGAGAGTGATAGCGTAAAGGGTAGGATGGATAAAACTCGAACATCAGTCCTAAAGTGAGAGGCCATATCTTTGAGAAAAAGAGTACTTTGACAAAAGGCTTGCGTTTCGATGGAAACTATCGGACAACCACAAATAATCAGCCTTAATTGAGGGTTGAAAAAATAACAGGATGATTATTTTAGGATGACCACATGTGGATATAAATATTTTGGATGAACTATAAATTTGCATCCTGGCGCTTTCATAGCAATGTTTGTTTGGACCCCTTCACTTTAATTGGTACATTGTTATCCCAAGTATGCAACGTTTTTACCCGTTTCTAATGAACTTTTAAGTACCACATTGAGTATTATTATTATTATATTTTTTTTGGTAAACATATTGAGTACGATTTGATACATCACCTTAAGACCAATCACATTCCTTAAGTGTATGGGTTAATTACAAGTTGGCTCGGATACCCCAGCCATCCGTGCCAAAATAGACGGTCAGATCGGCTGAATTACAACCCTGTAGTGTGGTTGTGCACTCCAGAACTTCCAAATCCAAGTTACAAGATGACATGTGGGCTGCCTCATCAGATGATAGGTATAAATCAAGTTAGGAATTAGGATAAGTACTGCACTTGTACTGCCTCACGGGCTTGGTTCTCGGTCTGGGTTTCCCTTGATCTAGTGGGGGTGGTGGTGGGCTAATAATGTTAGGGTTTAGCCTATGTCTGTTAGGGTCTGTTTTATGTGCTTTTATAACCTGAATTTTGCTCTCGGTCTCGCGGGTCCGGCTTGGTTGGCATTTGTCCTCATGACCGGAGCATGTCGTGACAGCGAGGGCTTGCCCCAAAGTGGCGTCCTTTGCTCCTGGCTGCGAGGGGTCACAGATTTAATTGGTGATTCCTCGCGCTATGAGCCGACCAACGACATGTTTAGAGGGCAGTTTCGTGGAGGTTACTGGAGATTGCCTCAGTGTTTCGTACCTATGGTTTGAGTTGGATTTCCTATGGAAACTCTACTACCAAGTCGAAGATGAACCCTATGCCGACACTTAGTGTTGGTCTGCTTTGGAAGTACACTTCGTAGAGCCTGTAGCACTTTCAGCAGTTACTCGTGTCTTAGATGTTGGTAGTTTTTGTTCATTTCTATTAATATTGTGATATAATCTTTGCCTTCGGGTTTTGAATGAAATATGCAATTGCCTGTTGATAAAAGGAAAAAAAAAAGTACTGCACTTATACGTACCATTTGATGGCACTTTATATGCACCAACTTTATGTGCTATCATGTGGGGTCTATTGTGTGACATGTTTAATCCCATTTAGGGCCCTAGCTCAAACTGTAAGCAAATATAATTCATAGATATGATCACCATTGCATTACCCATGTCCACTTTTTAGTATTCAATTAACATAGCCCTTTTTTAAAATGGCACCTTAAAATACTTTAAATTGGGTTGACCTATTGGATATGACCTAAGGCTAGCTTTCGGGTTTGATTCCTCCTAAAGTTAGCAAACTTTACTCAAGAATGACAAAATTACCAGCCTCTTAGCCACTAACTAAATTTTGGTAATTGAATAATCAAAACTAATAACCTTTTCACGATAACCAAATTTAATTCAATCAAATATTACACCATCGTCACACGAAAACAGTCTCTCTCTCTCCCTCTCTCTTCAAAAATTTCTTTTTTTCAAAATTTATACACGAAAACTGTTTTCAAAAAATTATTTTAAAATACAATTTCAAAAAACTTGTATTTTTTTTTTCAAAAACTTTATCTCTTCATAAAAGAAAACTGTTTTTTTTCGAAAATTGTTTTTTTAAAAAGTGTTTTTGAAATTTTATTTCAATTTATAATAATTTTTTTATTAGTTCGAAAACTATTTTAAAAAATTATTTTCTATATTCGCAATTTTTAATTTCTTGTAGTTCGAAAAAGCGATATCGTAAGGCCATCCATAGTGGTATAATCAAAAGCCAATTGTTTTTAAAGTTAACAATGTTGGTGCAAATAATGGCTCATAATGGTATAATTAAATTTAACAACATCTTTAAAAATAATCAAATTTTGGGCTTTCGATAACCAAAACTAGCAACCTTTTCAATAATCAAATTTTATGGACAACACACCACATAAGTTAACTAGTTCCAAAATTTGTATACACGCGTTTCAACTGGCATTTTCTTATTCTCTTCTTAGCCTAGTCTATATCTTTTTCACTTCACCCACAAACTATTTCTCTTTCTTTCCTTTCAAAAGTGAAGCTTATATCTCTCGATTATCTACAATTCAACACATCGTCGCTGGATTAAGATATTTTACTCTTCTTTCCCGTTTCTAATTTTTTCCTAAAAAAAAATTCATAATAGGAGGGAAGAAAGTCACCAATTTTTTTCCAAAATTAAAAGAGGGAATCAATAAATTTTTGCCCAAAAAAAACTGTAAATAGAGGGAAGTGAATGGCGGAAAACATAGGGGGAGAAAGAGTGAAATTGTAGTGGACTCCTTATTTGGTTATGGACTAAAAGTGACCATTGTGAAGCTTAACATTGTTAAACTTAGCAACCTCTTAAGTGAATAATTAAAAGCTGATGTGTCAACTTTTGATTATTTATTTTTGATTATATCACTGTGTATGGCCTAAGTTTTGGTTATCCAATTTTTATTATGCTAGTGTTGACATATACATTATTAACTTTAGAAAGTCTTTAAATGGATAATCAAAAGATGACGTGATAACTTTTGGTTATACAATTTTGGTTAGGACACTATGGATGCTTGTAGGTGTTATTCACACATTTGGAGCCAGTCCATATAGCCCTTATTTTGGCTTTAGTTGAGACCTCCGTAAATGGGAGGTGGAATTGGTTCTTTAGGGATCAGTCTAGGTGCGAGCATGCTAGCTCTGACACCTGAGTTTTAAAAAAAACTCTAAAGTTATTTTGGGAGCAAGAATTGTTTTTGTCCATTCTTAAAGATCTTAAGTTTTACAAAACTGTAAAATTGCAGATGGTTAAGTAAGTTGAACCTTAAACTTGTTTGTGTATCTTCCTCATTTTTCTTTTTTCTTTTTCTTTTTTCCATATGTAACTTTTTAAACTTATATGTTGAAGAGAAGTGTGTGATGGCTCCGATTCTTGCACGGATGAGGACACTCTGGGATGTGTGGGATATACGGCTACTGGTTCTCCTAAGTCTTGCTTTACAGATCATCCTTTCCCTCTTTTGCAATCGCAGAAAGTACATAACGTCATGATGGATTCATATCCTTATTTGGTCAGCCTATTTAACGGCTGACTGGGTAGCAACTGTTGCCTTAGGTAAACTCTCAGATCCCCAAGTCAATTATGACAATTTGGGCACCTTTGTTGTTACTACATCTTGGCGGTCCCGACACAATTACGGCTTTCTCATTAATTGGAAGATAATCATCTCTGGATGAGGCACCCTTTCGGACTAGTGGTTCAATTTTCTGTAGCAGTTTATGTTATTCTTATGTCGTGGAAACATTCTTGGTTTCATTCATGTCAATCCCGACATTAAGTGACTGGATTTATCAAGTACGGGGAGAGAACATGGGTTCTCTTGTCGGTGAGCCCTGATAAATCCGGAGATATTGTGCTGTTTGGTAAAGTAGGTGGAGGATCAAATCTTGGGAATAATAGCATGTTGGAGGATAAAAATTCAATACACGTTTTATGTTTTGCGCATACTTGTGTCAAGGCATTTAAGAGATATACACAGTTTTATGACATGGGGAATAACGAGTTCGTTGTGGGTTCGGACCTTCGTGACCTTGATGACATTAGCCTATTGTGGAATGCCATAGAAGTTGAAATGGGGCTGATGTTCGATATATTATACACAAAGGCACCCATAAACTTTAGGAAGGGAGGATGTATTCTGCGTTGCTTCACTTTCTCGTGTATGGTGGCTGTGTTAATAGGATTAATCCTCCGACTTGGGGAAGACAGAGAGAAATGGGATAAGGTTGACATTGCCATCTCTGAGGTGCTACTAGTGGGAGCTCTAGTATTGGAGATTTATTCAATCATCTCGCTGAATTTATTTTCTGATTGGGCAATGCTTTTGCTAATTAAGCACAAAAAAGCCGAACAAGTAATCCAGCTGAGGAAAAAATATTCATGGCTTTTCCGCCCAAAACAGTGCTGGACCTACTGGTACTGTAAAAAGACGGGGCAAGTCGATGTATTAGATTTTTGGATCCATACCGAAAATAATACTTCTTCAGATCAAGATGTTGAGTACTCAGATCATCAAAAGGGAACTAGAAGAATACTTGGATCATTGTTGGGGATCAAAATGTGGGTAGAAGAATACTTTAAGGGTATGCTCAACAAGTATGTACCCAACAAGACTGCTGCCATCGACCCTTCTCATCTGTTTGACCAGGCTTTACATTGTTGTCAACGTAAGAATCTTCCTGATCCTAAGGTATTCCCTAGGAACTCCGTTGAAGAGGAACCCGTTTGGGAAACATTCTTCAACGAGCCTTGGGATCAGCAAATTCATTGCTTGCACCTGGCAACAGAAATCTGCTACAATTTGAAAATGGAATGGGATAGTACTACAAGTACTGTATCACAACACACAATAGTACTACCCCCCTCTAGTTCATCGTCGTCATCGTGGGAAGAAAACAGGAAACTAAGCAGAACTTTGTCACGCTACATCATGTATCTAGTTCTTATGCACACTTCGTTGTTGCCTACTTTCGCGTCAGAAGATTATATTCACAACCAAATCCAAGGTTGGAAATCATTCTCCAAAGCCAAAGGTGCGCCAGATGTAAGGGGGACAGCTTGCCAATATTTGTGAGAAACAGATGCGTTAGAAGTGCGTAAAATTGTCGACCACGCAAAGAGTAAATTACACAAGGAGGAGAGATGGGAAATGTTGAAGTTGGTGTGGGTGAGGGTGCTATGCCACACAGCGAGTAAGGGCCAGAGAAACGAGCATCTTTGACAGTTGACTAGTTGAGCCAAGGAGGCGAGTTTTTCACTTTCCTTTGGTTCTTGATACCACAAGCTCTTTTGGTGAAATACGTGCGAGGACGTCCTTGAACCATGATAATCGGTTCCACACTCATTACTACCGTTCAAGTTACCTTTCATGCCAATCTTTTTATTTATATTTTTTAATTTCTTCCATATATACTATAAACTTGTGGAATAAATGTTCTGAATTGATAAGAAAGCTGTGACCGTGAGAGTTCCCTTGTGATAAGCATTGTCGTCAGAACCAAATTTTATTTTCTAATTTGATATTTTCAATTTAAATTTATTTGTTTTCATTGCTGTATCTTAATCACTTGCATGTGATTTTAGGTGCATGGGCTTCTAAAGAGAGTAACCCCATTGATAATGTGGGTTTAGTTGGATACCCTCTTGGACTAATATTTAGTCGTGCATCTCAAACATTGGCTTCAAATTTGGGGATGTCAACTAGATTTTGAATTTTCATGTTCTTTGGATTTTGAATTTGCAACGAGAAAAATGAAAACAACAGGAATTTTGGATTTTAAATAAATGAAAGCTTCAAGAAAAGAAGAAATTAAGTGAACCAATTGTGTTTTCTTCTCTAGCTTTTGATTGGGTTAGAAAAATAGAAAGAAATGTTTTCCAGACTTTAATTATTTGGCCCACTTGAAGAAGTGGGTCTGCTGTGACTAAGGCACAACAAGGGTATTTTTTCCATACTAACCTTCATGATTGGAAAAGTTCATCTAGTCCAGCTCGTCAAGTTGATCATCCAAATAAAAAAATAAAAGGACATTTTACCTCTAGGTTCTAAAAATAGAAAGTAATTCTCACCGGGTCTTCTTTAATTAAGGAAACAGTAAAACCCTATGAAAGAATTTAAAACCCTAAACACTGAAAGTTAACCCCAAGGGCACCTTATGAAAGTGCCTAAACCTCAGGGTACCATATAAAAATGCCTAAACCCCTAGGGTACCTTATAAAAATGCCTAAACTGCTAAAATTCTATAATAAAAAAGTGCACCTTAAAACTCCTATGAAAATGCCTAAACCTAAAACCTAAGGCTCTATGAAAGCTTCTAAACCTAAACTCTAGGGTACCATAAACCATAGGGTATTTAAAACCTAAAACCTTAAGGTACTCTAAATCCTAGGGTACCCAAGGGTATTTGGGTACTCACTAGGGTACTATAAAACCCTAGCATACCTAAAACCTAGGGTGACACGTCCATTAATGTTAAATGTATTTTTATAAAAGTAGATCTAGTGGTAATTAAGTATTTCATCTCTCCTTAATGAAAATTAAGTGTCACTTTGCTATACGTAAAAATCTCAAAATAAAATAGATTAGATGTCGTTCGCCATAGATTTGAATACATTTATCTCGCAACACATATTTAAAATCACATAAGCAGTTCGATTTGTCTAAGAAAATTTCTTACATTTACACATTTCTTGATTTTCGACCAATTTAACTTTTTATGTTGTGTTTTGTTCTGTGATGAACTTGAAAATTCTCTCATGCTTTAGGATTTTCAAAATTGGCATAGTCCACTTTGACCCCCTCTAGTTATCACCATGTACGGATACCCTTCCTCATAGTTTAAAATTGAGCACGTACATAATCTGCCTGTGGTTTTGAAAATGTTTGTGCGAATAGACCTTCTACCATCATGTTTTATATCCATATTAACGGACACAACATTAAAATACTGAAATATCCTCATCATGTCCCTTGATTCTTTTTCTTTTTTAAATCTAACCACACCATCTCCTATGTCAAAAATTGAATTCAAACTGTTGATATTGTAAATTTTGAAGAGTACTGCATCTATGCCAAAATTCAAGTCAATTAAAAAATGAAAAGCTCATGGTCGAATTGATATTTTTATGAAATTAAAATTTCAAATTTGAATTTACTAATTAGATCACTGGGTTATTGATACCTGATCGAGATACTTTATTTTTTATTTAATACATTATGAACGACTCAGATTACATTCTACAGTCATGTGAGATACACCTCCGTTAATATGGATGGAAAACATGACGGCAGGACGTCTATCATCACATTTTCAAAACTACATGTAGGTTATGTGCTCAATTTTGAATCATGAGAGAATATCCGCACATGGTAATAACCGCAGGGGGCGAAAGTGGACTTTGCCCATTGAAAATCCTATCATTGATGCGGGAAACATTATACTACAGTATTTTTCTCAGGTCCAGCCTCAACATGATCACTCATGAGAAGAGGGTTATGGTGGTGTTTGTACCATAAACTGAAAATTTCCTTTTACCCATCGATCAGGTGACACGTGGCAAAGGAAATTACGGGCAACTAAAAGAATAAAATGGACTTAAATTAATTAATTAGAAGTGAACCTAATCGATGGTGAAGCTATAAAAAAAGTCTTACACATCGATTGGCCAACACGTGGCGTCTTTTTATGGTTTCCTGATCCATCGATCAGATGACAGGTGTCAAGGAGAAGTAAGCCCCATGCTTCCACGATTAAAACAAGCATTAGGCACGATCAACAAAACAATTTGCCAGACGTGGGCATGAGCAGCAGTTGAGGCAGTTACTTAATCAGATTTTGAAGGAATTTCAACTGTTACTCCGGAACTGCTACTTCGGAGGGAAGATTCGAATTCAAATTGAGGGGACTTCTATTTATAATCAAGATCAAAGCAGTTTGAAAGACAAACAAACAACACCAATCAGGCCTTTATCTTTTCTTTTCTAGGAGTAGTTTTAACTTGTAATTGTTCACTCAATCTTCTCGATTGATTGTTCTTCTACTTTGAGGGTTAATAAAGTCCATTTTGTTAATCTTCTTCCATACTTTATCCACTTCATTGTTTGTTTCCAAAGAAGTCCTGAAATACGGCAAGGAACCAAACTCCACTTTTCACATCCACATTCCAGCAACTCACAAACAGAATTTCCCATCGATTCTCTGTCGATTGGAAAGAAACCAGAAATTTTAGTAACAGGTGGGTAGGCTTATATTCAGCGACAGAGGCGAAATGATCGACTGTGCAAAGATAGGGTTGTGCGGAAAAGCGAGTCCCGGTTTTACAACTGGTTTCCATGCATTAGTGTAATGACGAAGGGGAAACCGGATGTGGCCACAAGGCTACTTTTAAGGAAGATGAAGATGGAGTTGAAATTGCCAGTATTGACTCTTTTTGATAGTAATCCTTGTGGGCTCAAGATACAGTTAATATACGGTTGTGGATCGAAACTTGTGACAACACAGATTTGTATATCTTAGTTATAAAGTGGTTAGGGATAAGGCCGAGCGATTTAGACAACCATAAGATATCATCGCGGTGCAGGTTGCCAATGATAGAGCAATATTTGGGTTGGGCTTGTCCATTAGGTGTTTTGGACTTAGGTCCGTTAGGTGTGAGCTTTGTCCCTTTGGGTTTCCTTGTTTGCCTCCTTGCCGAGCAAGGGTTTGGGTCTCGGATTGGGCGTAGGATTTTTCTTAACTTTGTTAGGAATTTGATGGCGTTTTCCTTGTTCCTATTGGTCTTTGTAACAATTTCAAAGATTAATGCTTTACCAAAAAAAAAAAAAAATTTCAAAGATTAATGAATTTTTTTCGTCATTCAAAAAAAAAAAATTGATAGAGCAATATATTAACACTGGGAAGGATTTGCTGGAGGATTATAATATTGTGCAGAATACAGGGTGGGTGGAGGAGTTGACTTTGATGGTGAAGACGAAGCAGAAGGCTGAAATTCATGAGCTGAGCTGGTTTGGGTTTTAGTATTTGCCTGAGCTTTACTTGCAGCTAGCAGAAGGATTGGCTTTGAGTTTTGTGATTTTGAAACAGAGATGATATATATGTTGTGGGGAGTCCTGCATTTCCCTTTCTTCCTCAAGTATGATCGAGGACTCTGAAGTTTGTTCGATATTGCTGAAACTTTATTGTATCGTTTGTTGTTTATTCTACTCCTGAATTCAGTACTAATGCAAGCATACTTGAATTTCATTAATGGAGCGCTATAAAGTTTTGGCTATGGTTGAGTTACCTTGAAGTTATGCCAAGTATGTTACAGTGGGAGTGTTCTTTGTTAAGAAAAAGATACAAGAAAAGAAAAAGAACGCAAAGAAAAGAATATCGCATTCTGTTCCGTGGCTTAAAGTTTCCAACATAAATTACCAAAAAAGATGCTATTAAACCAACTTGGGAAATATAGAATGAACAAGAAGAAAAGGTATAATTTTGCAATCTACATGAGCTCATACAACTTGCATTTCCAGTGCGGTACAAGACACTGATTTCACTGTAACTATGACAAACGCACCTATCTCACCTTATTTTTGCACCAACTCGACTCTGTGTAAAATATAAACCAATTATTTCTTTCTACTCATCAGACTTTGTAGAACTAGAGGTCTCTGGTTGTAGGGGCGGAGGGTTTAAGAGTCAAGGGGGGCAGCTGACCCCGCTGCCTCCCAATTTTTTTAAAAGATTGCATAATTTTTACCCAATTTTTATTCATTTGACTCCCTTTTAAAATTCATTTTTGCTCCAACCCATATGAGTAGAATTCATTTTTACTCATTCGACCTCACTTAAAAAAAAATCCTGATTCCGCCCCTGTCTTGTTGGAAGTTTACTACTACTATGTTGGGAATTTTGGAAAACTATTACTTCCTAGAGTTGCTTCCTTGTTTGTACGAGAATCACCTGAGATTTCCACATTGATTCTTTTTTTACTCTGCCGAAATGACCCCTTTTTTTGTCTTTGGCTGTCTTCTTTTAGCAACAATTGCTCCTGCTTTTTGGCTCTTGAGATGATGAACTAGATGTCTTTCGGTGGACATCCTGCGAGCATGAAGCACTGAACATCACAATTTGAGAACATTGAACACAATATATGCTTTCTAGAGAGCTTTTTTGGCTTTTACGTTGTTCATGTTTTACTTTCTTTTTTTTTTGAACGGTGAAAAAGAGATATTATATTAATAAAGAAAGAAGTACAATAATATGAGAGCAAGATAAGATAGCATCACTACGTGAGAGTAACATCTCAACTAGGTTGACACCCTACGACACGACAATTATATGCTACTCAAGCTCCAAGGATTGACAAGAAATCAATCCGAACAACGACCAAATTACAAGATACACATAATAGCATGCCCAAATTAGAAGTCTTGTCCTGATAATAGCACAATCATCCTCCGAGTTCCTTGCACTTGAAAAATTAGTAGATTGAACCTTTTGTAAGTTGATAACCATTTGGTTTGCAAGAACTTACATGAGAGAATATCAGTGGTAAATTGCAGCATATTCCATCCCATTTGGTAAATTAATTGATCACCAGTTTATGCAGCAAGAAGTAGCCTAAATGATAAGAGACAGCCAACCAAAGTAGCAAAGAAACAGCAACAATAGCAATCTGCAGTCAAACTGTTACTCAACAGAAAGTAGCATTCCAAAATGCACTAGATAGCTATACAAGGATTAGGTAGCATCCAAGAATTGAGTCTAGAACATCCTTTAGAACAACATCACATCCAATTGGCAAAAGACACCAAACCAAAGCAGCAGCAATAAACTGCAGTCTAACTGTAGAAACTGCTACTTCAGTACATCAAAAAGTAGCACTCCAAAATGCACCAAAATTGCTACACAAGGATTAGGTAGCATCCAAGCATTGATATGAGACAAAAGACAGCCCCCAAGCCCAGGCAAAAGACAAAGACAACCACCCCACACTGAAAAACAAAAGACAAAAAAGAACTGGACACCAAACAAAGACACCACAACCCCAGACAAAAAACACAGAGGAACAAAAAAGAACACCAAGACACAAGGACTCAAAGACACCACAAAACGCAGTAGCAACAGGGCCACCCCCAAAAGGATCCAATGAAAACAGAACCAAAACCACAGGAAAACACCCCTACATACCCACAAACAAAGACACTCCCACCCCCCACTTAGGACAAGACACCCCACCCACCCAAAAACAAAAAACACACCCCACCAAGGCCCCACCCCAAGAAGCAAAGCCACCCCAGATTATGAGGCTTGGAGAATGCTTTGCAAACCAATTTTCAACTTTCAAGTCTAAGGAATGTAGCTGTTCTTCAACCCTTTCAAAATTATGAAGTTTCTGGACCCCACGGTTTCTTCCAAACAGAAAACTTTTGGATTCCAAATGCAAAGAAGCCCACCTGCAGTTTCAATTGCGTCAACTTCCAAAAACTCACAATTGTCATTCCACCAGATTGAGTTGATGAGCTCCTTTGAGACAGATCTTTGTTTTGATTCTTGAAAAAAGACCGTGTCCTCCTTTCTTTCTTTAAGAGTCTTCTTTATTCTTCCTTTTTTTCTTTTTTGGTTAACCCTCTAACATTCCTTTACAAACAATTCATTATGATGGAAATGAAAAGCGTCCTGCAATGAATTAGAAAGCTAGGCTTGCCCTGCCACTCTGTCAGCTTTGTTCAAGTCTTAAGTTTCCATATCTACAAATTTGCTTATTACTTCATCCTCCTCACCATCATACCCCAATCTTATGATATTGTTGCAGGTCTAAATTGCTTGTGCTTTGTCCAGAATTATTCTGTTTCTATTAATAACTTCATCTGAAAAAATAGATGCAAAGAGTGCTAGAGCTGCAACGGCAAATCTATAAACCACACACTTTAGTTTGTTATTTCTACTCTTGTTATTAAAGGAGTTGACCATTGTAAATCCCAGAATATCATCAATTGTCTTCCTCTTCTTCTTCCCTTTTACCCCATTTATGGCAGCTTTGATTGGTACAGAAAGAGGTTCATTTCGGTTCAGTATGCTTCAATATGATGTTCAGGAATATTTTCATCCTCATCATTTGCCCCTCTTAAATTTTCAGCAATTACTGGATTTTCCTTAACTGAATCCTCCACCCAACTATCTTGATTATCAACCAGATTACTTAGGCTTGCTTTTGGAATCTAAATGCACATATTCAGCCTCACAAAAGTTAGTGGATCCAAATTGATATTAAGTGTTGTGTTGTTTGTGTTAGAATATAGTTGGACTTAGTCCCACATTGGTTGCTTATGTTATGTAACTAGTAGCCACATAATATAAATAAAGCTCACTTGTGTTAGGGTTAGTTAACACCCTATACACTTTTCTCTTCTTTCTCTCACAACAGTTTGCTGCCATCTCTCTCATGCTATCCATGACCTTTCCACTTCCCTAAGCTGATGCCTCAACCCCCGAAGAAGAATTAGCTGCCTTATCATTACATCCTTGCATGTTTACATTTATTAGCTGTAATACTTTCTCTTCTGTCTCAAAAGCCTTTTCAGCTTTCACATTTATTTCCACCACCTCCTCAACAATTTCCACCTCATTTTCTAACTCAGCTTTGTCTTCTTTCTCATTCAAAATTTGAACTGCAGATTGAATCTTTGTTAAGGAACAACCCTTGCACTTGCATTCAGATCTCAAAATTGTGTTGATGACATATTGTTCCTCAAAAACTCTAATATTGAATTTCCTATCCTTATTAACAAGGGTTATAACCTGATTAAATGTCATTGTTATGGTTGTAGATATGAGTACCTTCCCAATTGTGAAGATGATACTGTTAACAGAATCTTGACTAATAGAGATGACTTCCATGTGGGCAACATGCGCTTTAAAAGAAAAGGTGGATTGAGGGAGTGCTTACAGACGAACGCTCAATTTAGAGGTGCCACTTAGATTGAAGGTTTGACACCCAAGGAATCGAATTTGAAACGTTTTCTACGCTGTTTAATTTGAAAAAGTGAAAGCACCAGTCCGTCATAACCATATCTAGGTTCAGGAGTCAGGTTACAAGAGGGGAAGGGTTTTGAGGCACCCCTGTCTCCCAATTCGGAAATCGGTTTCTACTTAGGCATTTTGCGAAATTATTTGAAATTATTCTTTGTTAATCAACTTTTAGCCTATTAGGGCGGGAAAATAGTTTAATGGAGATTAAGATTGCAACATATTTGCAGGATGTGATCGATAGAATAAATGACATGTTATGATAAGCTATAAATGAGATAAAGTCCAAATATTGCTTGAAAGAGCGAACACAGTGCATTACTGGAAGTTGGCATGAACAAGGGAAGCTTGCATGCACTGACCCGTTTCACGTGGATCAAGTAGACTTGCGCGCATGAATCCAAGATTGATGCGTGTGTGTTTACTTGTTCTAATAGGCTTTGGTTTTATCCCCCATTGGGCTCTAGAAGGACTAGTGCACACCCAAAACAAACAAAACAGTTTAGTATGTAAAATAAAGACGAATAGTTACAAGTCGAATGAATAATAACTAAAAAAACACATCATAAACAGCGTGGGGAACAAAACAGTGGCCAAAGGCCAAGTTACCCATGCAAGCCAACTACTGGAAGTCAATTTAGACATGCGCGCGCGGATCAAGGACATGCGCACGCCTATTCTAACTAGACTTTCAGTATTTGGTGTTGCATACCTGGACTCTAAGACATGTTCAGAAGCAACTCATGGGTATTCCAACATAACAAATGTGAATATTGAAAGACACCTAGCAGTTTTAGCATGGAAAACAGTAAATCAGGTTTTTAATTAACATGCTCAACAGTGATGTACATGACAATAAAAAAATAAAGATCAACTCCCCTGTCTCCACGCAGGTCTGCGCATGTAGCCAAAGAATGGCACGCGCGAGCAGGCGACCGACGTGTGCAAGTTTGAAGACCACACGATTCTTGTAACCTTGCGTGCTCTAGGGCCAAGACAAGTATAGATTACCAACCTTAACCCTGCCAATCCCCATCAGAGATCAGAACAGGAAAACAGTAAATGTTATACCTTTGTTTGGGTTTGAAAAAGGGTTCGAACTTGGTGTTTGGTGGTTGAAGGATTGATGTTTTGTGATTGTTTGAATAGCAGTGGATTTTTTTTGCTTGAGTTTGAGACTTAGGATTAGGATTTTTTGTAAGTTTTTTGTAAAGACCCGTAAATTCATATAATTGATTTAAATGTTTTAAATAGAAATAAAAAGGGGGAAATTGATTTGGAATATTAAGATTGGGGTTAATGTGAAAGTGTTGCATTTAGAGGGGTGAAAGTGTGATGTGTATGTTCATATGTGTGTGTGGTGTGAGAGGCAGGGAAATAAATTTCCCCATTCTCACTCTCCCGTTCTCTCTCTCTCTCTCTCTCGGCTCTCTCTCACTCACTCATACTAAATTTCACCCAAAATCACCCAAAACCCAAACAAAATAACCTTCATCCCTTTATTCATTCGCGTATTGCGGTCCGTATTGCACCGGTGTGAGCTCGGTGGAGGTGTAATTCATTTGGTTCCAAGATTTGAGGCTAGGGCTTGGAGAATTTCTTGAATTCGTTCTCCAATCTTTGAGGTAGGGAGTTCTAACTTTCAATATATGTTTATGACTTGTTTCTATTGCCTTGATTCGTGCCATTGATTGTTGTGGTTGTTGTTGTTGTTGTTGTTGCTGTTGAAAACCCACTTGATTCTGTCAAAAATCTGCTCGAAACCCATTTGTTATCGATAACGTTTACCATCGTTATCGATAACATTACGTTCCAGGACTACCAATGCATTGTTATCCCTACCTTTGCATTGTTATCCCTACCATTCCATAGTTATCCCTAACATTTGTCTTTGTTATCCCTACCATTGCAATGTTATCCCTAACGTTTGTCTTTGTTATCCCTACCATTGCACTGTTATCCCTAACGTTGTAACGTTATCCCTAACATTTGCCACTGTTATCGATACCCTCGCGTCTGGAACGATATTGACCCATTTGTTATCGATACCTCCCATCATGGTATCGATAACGTTGCGTTTTAATGGACCTCAACCAATTGTTATCGATAACATTATTAAAGGTTATCAATAACACTCTGTGTCTGGGCAATTTTGCTGACTTGATCCATCCCTTATTGTTTTGGGTTCCGTTCACTTCTGAATCACTCCAAGAATTTCCTGAATGATCCCTTGACTTGAGTAATCATATCTAATGCCTTCATCGCACGATCTTAATGCTCATTTGAACGTGGTTGTACAAAATTATTTATGGACCAAAAAAAAAATGAATGTGAACGGTACGGATTGATTGGAAAAGGATTTTGAAACTTTTCGAACACAACGAAAATCTTTCAGGACATCCCGAAAGGGTAAAGAGCCTGGCAGAGGACATCGGGGTCCTATAAATGGCCCGGCATGAGCTATAAGCTCCTATCAGGACATCCCGAATGGGTAAAGAGCCTGGCAGAGGACATTGGGGTCCTTTAATTGGCCCAGTAAGAGCTTCGGCTCATGACACATGTGCGAGATACGTTTTGATTCACGATGCTTCCAAAGTTTATATAAAAAAAAAAAAAAATGACTAATTTTGGAAATGAAAGATTGAAGTTGGATTAGGGTTGTTGCTCCATTCCATTGGTATCAGTTGCTGTTGTTCCTCTTGTTATCGCTTCTACATTTCATATGCATACATTGTTGGATTAGAGTTTTCTACTGGGCTAGTGTAGCTCAAACCTTACTTTATTTTCAGGTGCTAACTCTGGACAGTAATTTCATGACGGGAGTGCATGGATTGTGGACACGATTTTGAAAGCTAACATTGAAGAGTTATTAAGGCATCTTTGTAATTTATTTTTGAAAGATGTATTTGTAACTCTAATTGTAAATCTTTTGGTTAAAGGATATTGTAAGCTTTTAATTTCTTTGATATTCAGTATTTATGAAGATTTGGGGCTATGGAGCCAAAGTTGTATCTTTGTGAACATTTGGGCGTTAGAGCGTAATTGTTTTAAATGGAAATGCCAGCTTTAATTTTTTTTTTTGGGGGAATTGTGCGTACTAAGTGAGATTTTATTTATGAAAATTCCCTTATAATTATGTTGAAAATCGAGGGTGTGACATTTTTTTTGAAACCCTTGGCAAAGAGAACCATAGAGGGTATTTATAGGAGGAGATATGGTGGTAATGGAGTTGTAACCAGACAAACAAAGGTTGGTTAAGGCTTGCTTGGTGGCTAAGCCTTCCCTCCCATAAAGGTGATGGGAGGGTTGAGAGAGGGGGGACACTGAGGTGGCACCACTGGCTCAATAGGTCCCTGATGATGACTTTTGCAGTTAGCAAAAAGGTGATGGAACAAAGGGTTGATCGGCACGCGCAGGTCTCAAACTAGCGCTCAAACCAACACATGTGCTAGTCATCGGTCAAAGTTTGACTATTGACCACCACCTGTACATTTGGACAACAAGCGCAAGTCTTAAACAGGCGCGCGCGAGCCAAACCAACATACGTGTTGGTCAACCGTCAAAGGTTGATCATTGACCAACGCCTGTCAATTGGACCCATGCGCGCAGGTTCCAAACCAGCATGTTCCAGTAGGGTTTCGGCTAGGTTTAAGGGTTCGAAAGGGTGTCAAACACTCAAAATTCAAATTCCCAATCATTCCCAAAACTGTTCTGGATCCAAATCATCATCGGGGAAATAAGAACAAAAAATAAAGTAAATCAATCGGGAGACCTAGATTGGGGTGTCTACATTCCCCCAATTGCCCTATCTTGGAGAAGGTAGAGGCATTTCATACATTTGTTCATGTTTTACTTGCATACTCTGTGTTTACAAAGCTTCTCGCGTATTGGCGTGTTTCTACGGAAACCAATTGGCATTTTCAAAAGAAAATAAATATGCTTCAAGCCTTCAACTGAGCTCTGTCTTGAATACTAACGAAAAGGTAAAATTCACGTTAGTTTCGGTTTCTTTTCCGAGCATCAATCTTTTTACTGAAAAGCAATTCACAAGCAAGTAATTTGTTCCCTCCTAAGTCAGTTGGTTGGAAGCAAGTAATTTGTTCCTTATTTTACTTTCCAAGGAATAATATTCCAGCTAAAATTTCCAAGCAAAGAATTGTTTCTCTTTCCTTTACTGTCCTGTGGAACACTTTATTTCTATATATATATATATGATTGGGAGGTGCAATAGGTAGAGCACCTTATTTCTTCTTGTTTTCAAGTCATCGATCACAGGCTTGTAGCTTCATTACAGGTAAGGTCTTACATTCTTACAAGAGAATTATTTTTCCTTACAATTGTTTTACGGGTAAGGTCTTAAATTTCCAGTTTTCGTGCTAGTTTTACATTTTGTGGGGAGTGATAGCGCACAGGGAAGCATGAATAAAACTCAAACCTCGGTCATACCTCTGAGAAAAGCCTTGCCTTTTGAATGAAACCGATATTGGACTACCACAAATGATCAGCCTGGGGGTTTAACATAAGGACAGTGCGTGTGATCAAGTTATGAGGACCGCGTATAGATGATTGATGTAACGCCGTACCAAATATATTTGTTCAAACTAGATATATAATTATTACTACTCCTCCAATGATAATCTCTTAGCACCTTATTGTTCATAAAGATTGGAAATATTGCAAGTTAATATTTAAACATGTACGTACTCCATATGGGAGAATTTGTATCCATCAAAGAACCTAGAAAGTAGCAACAAGCCCTGTCCAGACTTATGTTTTAAGGAGGTCTCTCTCTCTCTCTCTCTCTCTCTCTCTCTCTCTCTCTCTCTCTCTCTCTCTCTCACACACACACACATGCACAATTTTTTTCCCTTTATGCTTTCAAAATCATGCTTAGTGGAGAATGTATAATGTTCACTTATTTGGATGCACAAGAGTAGCATATTATGTTATGTTTGTAGTTTGTAAATTTTGGAATACGGCATGCATGGTTGATTAGTTTTAATTTGAAAGTTTTCTATGTTTATATAGGCGTCACCAATACTTCAATTGAACATAAAACTTTCAACGCATATCATTGAATTCAGGTAACAGCCTTTCTACATTTATCTTTTTTAATTTCTGATATTTTTCTACATGTATCTTTTTCTGTTCTTGTATTAATTGTTGGGTTCCATGACTGTCTTTTGTAATTATATGTTCGGATGAATATCTAAAATGTTTCAGAGGTATAGAGTTGTCTTTACAATATTAAAGTGTACGTTTAGCTAGGTTCAATTGTTTTTTTTTATTTTTTGATTAGCAATAGAATTTTATTAACTCGACAAAAGGTGCATCGAGAAAATTATTATTATTATTATTATTTTTGACTGTCTTTTGTGTGATTGTACCTGTTTAGGCCCACCCCCAAACATGTGCATCCTTTCTAGGCCCTTTTCCTAAATCACACGCGCTCTCCTTAGTTTAACATTAAGAAAACTATTCATTGCAAAGAAAACTATAATTGGTTAATTACTTAATTCTGTGGGATTCTTGACTTTCTGCTAGTTATTTTATGGACAATTGACATGTGGCATTTAATAAGTGATTGGAAATATATTGTAAAATCACCAAATAATATCTTGTAATCATCTTTTCTCTCTCTCTCTCTCTCTCTCTCTCTCTCTCTTCACATTTACAAAACTACAAGGTGTTTATACGCACAGATATTTATCTACATAATGTTTATATATTATTACTAGTTAAAACTTACCATTATAACTTTTTTTGTACTTATCCGATTTAGAAAAAAAAATATTTCTGAAAACTTATCGATGACATCTTTTAAACAAGATCCATATTGAATGTGAAATTATGTACACATAAAAAAGTTATTTACACGCACAAAAGTAGAATTCACACTCCTTAATTCAGAATTCACACCCGAAAAGACAAAATTCAAATCCACTAAATGCATAGTTCACACCCCTCTACACAATTCACATGTACCAAAAAGATAGAATTTTTTTCCTTTTTCTTTTCACGGCAAAAGATAGAATTCACACCCTCCCATATACAGAAACTAGCGAATGCCCATGCCTGAAGTCACGGCGCAACAAACATTTGCAAACCACCCAAATTTTCGGCATTAATTCCCTGAATCACAGGTGGTGGTCATACAGTTGTGCCTTCAACTCTGACAATGAGCAAAGAGAAAGTGCCAAATGATAAAAAGATAATGCTAACAATCGAATGATAAAAAAGATTACAACTGGTGGTTGCATGAATACCGCCATCTGCTGAGGCACCGTCATCCTTCCCAATCTCAATTGGTGGGAAGTGGGTCATTGGCATTCAGTTCATTACAATGGTAAAAAATAATGACATCAACACAATAGATTTAAACATACCTAAATTTCGAGTAAACACCCCAATTTTTTGTACGCATGCCTCTTATCATTATCTTCTCTATCATTTTGATTTAAGGCTTTTTAGACATCAAATTTTATAAGAGGGGCTCCACTATTTTTAAACATATAGCAAAAGAATAGTATTGGAAGGGGCTCCACAATTTTTAAACACATAAAAGAAGAATAGAATAGGAAACACACACACACACAAAAAAAAAAAGACTTGGCAATAAAACGAACAATATTAGTCAACCATTAAACGGGAAATAAAAGAATGGTAAGCCTTGTGTTCCCATTTGGGTTTCCCTATCAAACTAAAGATCTCATACGATGCACGAACCTTAAAATCTAAATCGATTATACTAACAACCTTACAACCAAGTACAAAACAAATACTTTTAGTAAAACGTATTGAAATAGAAAACATAACAAAACAAAAAGGGGAACAAATAGAAAGTGTAGAACATCTCAAAGCCATACCTATGGAGAGAAAACTGTAAAATACGAAAGACGGGGAGAGAGAACTGGATTGACTGGGTTAGTGATGCCTTTTCCCTATATAAAACAAATTTGAAAAACAAATAAAAGCCTTTTTTGTTAGAGGTTATATATGCTCAGGTAGAGGTTATTAGTTGATGTATTTAATTTGGAAATGATTTTGGAAAAGAAGGAACACGTTATCGCATAAGGAAGCTTATTTGCAAAAAGAAATGATTTGAAATGATTTTCCTTATGTTGCTTTCCTTATGTCACTACCAAAAAATAAGTGTAGTGTAGAAACGTTTTGAAAAATTTAGTGTAGAAATTCATTATTGAAAATAATAATATTCAATCAAGCTTTCAAAAATCATGACCAAAAATTAGGGAGAGAGAGAGAGATTGAGAGAGAGAGAGAGAGAGAGAGAGAAATTTTCTTTACCCGATTCGTCCACCAAAAATTATTCTCATAAATCAGTGGGATTGTTCCGAAATTTTAGGTAGATTTATTCATTTTAATACTGTAGACAGAAACTTTCGGACTATTATTTGATGTAATTAATTTGGAAATGATTATGGAAAAGAAGGAAGACGTTATTGCATAAGGAACCTTATTTGCATAAGGAAATGATTTGAAATGATTTTCCTTATGTTGATTTCCTTATATCACTACCAAAAAATAAATGTAGTGTAGAAACGTTTTAGAAAATTTAGTGTAGAAATTCATTACATAAGAAAATAATTTGAAATGATTTTCCTTATGTCACTACCAAAAAATACGTAGTGCAGAAAT
>BPLS01029125.1:12508-61600 GCA_019656275.1 Rhododendron kiyosumense | reverse complement strand
CCGCACACAATCATTTGCCATTTGATTGAGCTAATTCAGCCCAAACAATTTTTGGCACGCCCAGTGGGACACAAAGGTGTCAAAATGCCAAGGCTTCGAAAGCAAATAGGAACACCCATGGGTGATCTAGCACCAGAAGAACAAGCTATGCCAGAACAGGCACCAGAGTTAGGGACGCCAATGAATCTTGGTTTTCCTCAATTGGCTTTAGAAATAGAAGAGGAGCCGCATTATGAGGAACCCTCCTATGAAGTACCTCCTGACGAGGTACCTCCAAGCTTCCAAAAAGGACAAACCAGTGGCAAAGACCAAGATAGAGAGGAAGTGTTTAGGGAAATGATGGTAGCTTTTCGAGAGATGGCTCAAACCCAGAGAGCCATGATCAAAAGCATGAGAAATAGGTTGCCCGACTTAGAGGCAGCAAGGAATAGCCCAGGGGATAATGGGCTAAATAATCATGCCAACTCGAACACTCACCAAAGTCCCTTCGAAGGAAGGCTTGGAGAGGATGTTGGTAGAAGTAGAATGAAATCTAGAACAGGTAAGGAAAAGATGTATCCAGATGAAATACCACAATCTTGGTATGAGCCTGTGAGACCTCCAGAACCTGTCTTAGAAATTCCAAGACAGCCTCGTGGTGTTCACATAGGGGTTCGAAGGAATACCAGAGAAAGACAGAGTATGAATCCTCTCTTCGAACCCACATTTGGGGAGTTAGAGGATGATTCAGAACCAGAATTGGTTCGTAAGCCCGAGAGAAGGGGTGAAAACCCACGACACCCTCGCCAAAAAGTCCCAACTACCAAGGATCCTCTCACGACGGCTTATGGAACCCATAGGTCTGTTCGAACTAATGAAGCATTTGATGAAATGCAACAGCCACCGTATGGGAGGATTCCTAGAGAGAGACAAGGGGATTTAGACATGACAAGGGGAGTTTATGAGGACGGCCCCCTAGGACCAGAGCTTCCTGTTGAAAATCAAGAGCAAAACTTCCTCATAGGCAATCCAGTACTAAGGGACCAAGTCATGGGTCTCATACAAGAGGTTTGTGGACCTCGAACTCGGGGGGTACAACCTCAAATTTATAGAAAACCATATCCAGAATGGGTAGACACGACTTTCCAAATCCCTCGAGAGTTTAAAATCCCAGATTTTACCTTGTTCTATAGGGATGGGAGACAGTCCTCTATAGAGCACATTGCAAGGTTTTCTGCCCAGTGCAAGAATTTGGCTCAAAATGGCTTCATGAAGTTGAAGCTATTTCCAAATTCTTTGTCTGGGCCAGCTTTTGCATGGTATACTAACTTGCCACCAGAATCAATAGCTGATTGGTTTCAGATGGAAGAGGCATTCCATGCTCAGTTCTTTAATGCTGAGCCTGAAGTCTCTATGGCAGACTTAGCAAGGCTGAAGCAGAAACCAGATGAGAAAGTAGTAGATTTCATATCTAGGTTTAAAAGAGCAAAGACCAAATGCAAACTTCAACTGCCAGAGGCAGAATTCGTAAGATTAGCACAAGATGGTTTAGAAAGAGAGCTTCGAAAGAGGTTTGATTCTACAGAGTTTAGGGACTTTGCAGATTTAACCTATAAAGTGGCTAGATACGAATCACTGCTAGAAGAGGATATGGACAGACATAATTCCTCTTACCCTACGTATTATAGGGATCCTAATTATGAGATCGATGCTGCAGAAATTATAGAGCATGATCCTTGTGTTTGTGAGCCCTTGATTCAAAAGAATGTATCTCTAGGACAGAAGTTCAAACAAAAGGAGATTACTAAAGTATATTCTTTTGATATATCAAAAGCAGATGAGATTTTTGATTTCTTGTTAAGAAAGAAAATTATCAAGCTGCCTTCGAATGTGAAACTTCCCACAGCAGAGGAAAAGAATGGGAAGACTTATTGCAAATGGCATGATTCTTGGTCCCATTCAACTAAGTCTTGTAATGTTTTCCGTGACAGGATTCAAGAACAAATCAAGAAAGGAAGGATCAAATTTCCAGAAAAGACTATGGGAATTGATACAACACCTTTTCCAAAGGTAGAAGAAGTCAACACCAATGTGCCCTCCTTACTGGCTCGAACTGTCAAGAGGTATTGGCAGGATAAGGAGGCACCAGTGAACATGAATACTGTTCAATATGGAAGAGGCAGGCCACACGCTTGTTATCCTCGAGGCATGGGAATGAGGCCAACGCCCTATAAACGAAATGGTGATGGGTTGGTTTCACAGAGATTTCCCGGTAATAATCATTTGCCCATGTTGGAAGCTTCATTTTTGGAGTGTCTGTGTGTAGGTTGCAGGGCCAACTATCTGGTTTTTAAAGATTTGGATAGAAAGGGCGTGAGTTTTTTCCCTAAGGAGATGGGAATGAAGAGATTGGCTCCAGTGCAAGCAAGGCTAAGTGACAGTAAGCCTTGGTTGGCACCAAAGAGGGACGTGCCTACTAGCCCTGTCCCAGCCATCCATAGAAGGGAGTTGCCACCTTCGAAGAAGGCCAATATTGGTCAGACAGCTGAGGCACTAGGAGAAGCCAACCAAGAAGATTTCACTCTGGTGAAAGGGGTTCCTGATTGGTTTCTCAAGCAGGTCAAACCAGATCTGTTCCAAGGATACAAAAGTTCCAACAGGAATGAGAACAGAACTTTCAAACCACCAGCCTCGAACTCAGGAAACTGGGTGTTAATCAGGGATCCTAAGTCCCAAATACCACAGATGGTTCCATTGCTTTCAAGAACTCAGAAGAGGAAGCTCCAGAGAAAATACACGCTTTTCTAATCAGGAGAATCCTCAACGGGGGAAGAATCAGGCAGGAGAGCAAGGCCTAATCCACGGTTTGATAGGGTTAAGAGAGACCCAGAAGAGTTTCGAGCCCAGTGTCATGAGAGGGAGACTTTGAAGAAAGTAGCCTCGGCCATGCTCGAAGAAGATCTTGATCCACCTTCTCCCAATTCATTGGCTAGTTACCAGTCCGGGTTACTCGAAGCCATGTTGGTGGAACAAGAGGGGATCGAAGGAAGTTCGTCACCCATGGAACTATCAGCGCAAGAGGTTGAGAGCAAGGAGGTTAAGGAAACTGAGGCGCTTGAACCAGCCAAAGAAAGGGCAACAATCCAATTTGGCAAGCAGCCAGAGGTGCAGGTGAATATGGTGTATCCATGCTCTATGGATTTCTTCAAGAATGGCCAGACAAGGCAAGGCCAAGGTGATGCTTGGTCAGACTTGGTCAAGCCAGTTGACTTCGAGGAGGCACTGAGTGATGAAGAATTGAACATCATATGCAACAACTGTGATCTAGAAGAAGTGGCTCAGATAGAGATGGACGAGAACCTGGTATGTGAAATTGAGCAGAGTCAAGAGAGTTTGGAGGTAAGCTCAAAGGAAAGTGCTTGTTTTGTCCCAGAGTCCATGTCCGACGTCGAATACCCCTTGGTAATAGATTTAAATTATGTGGAAATTTCATATCCATTTAAATTACCTACTAATGCAATGAGACAACATTTGCGTCCATTATATATTACTGCATATTTCGATGGAGTCCCACTTAACAGAATCCTAGTTGATAATGGAGCTGCAGTGAATAATTTGCCTTTCCAAACCTTAAAAAAGCTAGGGAAAGGAAAAGCAAAATTGATTCCAACTAGCACATCCATTGCAGGATTTACTGGGGAGAGTCAACATGCCAGGGGAATCATCTCCATTAGATTGGCAGTAGGAGGAATAGAGACTGATACTGCCTTTTTTGTAGTTGACACATATGCTAAATATAATGCTTTATTGGGAAGAGATTGGATTCATGTTAATGGATGTATCCCTTCCTCCATGCATCAGGAGTTAATGATTGTCAAGTATGACAAAGGCAAAGAAGTGGGTGTTGAAGGAGTCAAAGCTGATCCACATCCATTTAGTGCCACAGCAAATTTTGCTGAAGCTGAAATGTACAAATCAGATGTAGTTCCTTTGAGTGAATTACTGCAAGCAGCCACTTACCCAACCAACGAGATGGAACTGGGAGAATTGGCAGAGCTGAAATCAAAGCTGAAACAAACTGTTGATTATGAATCAGACACCCCAAAAGATGATGCTGCTTGGATGTAAGTCCAAGGAAGAGGCAGAAGAAGAGGCCAACTCTTTGGCTTTGGTGAGGTATGTTGCTTTGGGGATCGAGCAGAAGATTCAAGAAGATAACATATGGGAAGATGTTATGCAGAATGATAAGCCTCATAAGGAGGAAATCCAGAATGTTTCTCCAGAGCAGGTTGAAGCTCAAGACCTTCTGGAGGAAATAAAATTGGGGGATGAACAAAACCCCAATCCAGTGTTCATTAATAAGCAGCTTGAACCAGAGGTGAAAGCTGGGTTAACAGCACTGCTGAAAGCAAATAAGGATTGCTTTGCATGGAGTTACAAGGAACTGCCTGGATTGGACAGGGAATTGGTGGAGCATAGGTTGCCTATCAAGCCACAATTCAAACCTGTAAAGCAGCCAACCAGGAAGATGAGTCCAGAAACTATTGCAGGAGTTAAAAAGGAGATGCAGAGGCTTCTGGATGCAGGTTTTATTAGAACAGCCAGGTATGTCGAATGGCTGTCCAATGTGGTTCCAGTCCCTAAAAAGAATGGGACTATTAGGATCTGCGTTGACTTTCGAAACTTAAATACTGCAACTCCTAAAGATGAATACTCAATGCCTAATGTGGATACACTTGTGGATGGTTCAGCTGGACACAAGATATTATCCATATTGGATGGGCATTCGGGGTATAATCAAATTTGTATTGCAAAGGAAGATGTGCATAAAACAGCATTTGTTTGCCCTGGTAATATTGGCATCTTCGAATGGGTCAAAATGCCATTTGGACTAAAAAATGCTGGAGCCACGTACCAGAGGGCTATGAATGCCATTTTTCATAATTTGGTTGGAGGTTTTCTTGAATGTTACATAGATGATATCTATCATTGTGAAGTCAAATTCCAATGAGGATCATTTGAAACATTTGGAGAAGGCATTCCAACAAATGAAGCATTATCAGTTGAAATTGAATCCAGAAAAGTGTTCTTTTGGAGTATCAGCTGGGAAATTTCTAGGGTATTTAGTCCACAACAGAGGAATACAAGTTGACAAGAACAAAGCAAATGCTATTATTGAAGCCAAACCACCTTCTACAAAGAAGGAATTGCAAAGGTTTCTTGGTCAATTGAATTTCCTTCGAAGGTTTATATCTAACACTGCAGGGAAAACTAAAATCTTCTCTTCTTTGTTGAAATTGAAGGAAGGGGAAGAATTCAAGTGGTCCAGAGAGCATGATGAGGCCTTCGAAGCCATCAAAGGCTATCTAGCCAACCCTCCTGTTTTGGCACCTCCCATCAAAGGAAGGCCAGTGAAGTTGTACTTAGCTGCAACACACGACTCAATAGGAGTACTGTTGGCTCAAGACAATGAAGATGGCAAGGAAAGAGCAGTTTATTATCTTAGTAGGTTCCTAAACTCCTGTGAATGCAAGTATGCTGCAGTAGAGAAATTGTGTTTAGCTTTGTTTTATGCTTCCAAGAAACTCAGGCATTATATGTTACCTAGAGTAACTTATGTTATTTCTCAAACTGATGTAATTAAGCACATGCTTTCGAAGCCAGTGCTTAGTGGGAAAATTGGGAAATGGATAGTGTCTTTGATTGAGTTTTGTCTTGAATATGTACCACAAAAGTCAGTAAAAGGCCAGGCATTGGCTAACTTTCTAGCGGATCATCCAAATGAGCTTGAGACACCAAAAGCGATGGAAGCCACTGTGGTTGAGATCAAGCCATGGAAATTATGGTTCGATGGGTCAAGAACAGCTCAAATGGCTGGAGTAGGCATAGTTATTGAATCTCCCCAAGGGTTAAAAACCAAATATGGTTTTCGACTGAATGAGGGGCAATGCTCCAATAATCAGGCAGAATATGAAGCGTTGATCATAGGATTAGAAATTTTACTTAACCTGAAAGTGAGTGTTGCTGAGGTTTTCGGAGATTCTCAGTTAGTGATAAATCAGCTAAATGGACAGTTTAAATGTACTAGTCCAGTGTTGATAATTTATTATCAACAGGCCAAGAGGTTGATAGATCAGTTCTATATGCTTACTTTAACTTATGTTCCCAGATTCTTTAATGAAGAAGCTGATGAAATAGCTCAAAGGGCATCTGGTTTCAGAGTTATATCAGAAAATGAAAAGGAGTTTTGTCAATTAACTTTGAGGAAATCTCTGCCTATGCTACAAAACAGAATAACTGGTTTCGAAGTTTTGGAAATTAATGTCCCTACTAGTCAAAGAGTTGATTGGAGGCAAGCATTGATTGAATATTTGACCAAACCAGATAGTGTTGCAGACAAGGCAACCAAATTGAAAGCAATAAACTACATAATGTACAACAATGAGCTATTTAAGAGAGGGATGGATGGCCTTCTGTTGAAGTGCTTAAACAAGGTAAGTGCCTTTAAGGTAATGGCTGAAGTGCATGAAGGAATTTGTGGAGCACATCAAGCTGGCATAAAAATGAGGTGGTTAATAAGGAGGTATGGTTATTATTGGCCTACCATCCTCAAAGACTGTATAGATTATGCAAAAGGATGTCAAGCTTGTCAGAAAACAGGTCCACTCAAGCGTTTGCCAGTCACAGATTTGCAATATGTTATAAAACCATGGCCTTTCAGGGGTTGGGCCATGGACATGATTGGGATGATTTATCCTCCTTCGTTGGAAAAGCATAAGTTTATCTTAGTGGCTACTGATTATTTCACAAAGTGGGTGGAAGCACAAGTTTATCAGGAGGTAAAGCAAACCCATGTTATTGATTTCATAAAAGGAATCATATACAGGTTTGGAAGCCCTCAAACGATAACAGTGGATAATGGTTCCATATTCGAAGCAAAGCTGGTAAGGAGTTTTGCTAGCAATCATGGAATTTCATTAATAGATACCAGCACATATTATGCTCAGTCAAATGGTCAAGCAGAGTCAACCAATAAGATCATCAAGAGGGGGATTCAAAGAATGGTGGATCAGAACCCAGAGGTTTGGCATGAGTTGTTACTTGACACTTTGTGGGCATATAGAAATACAAAGAGGACCAGCACGGGTACTACTCCATTTGCTTTAACTTATGGACATGATGCTGTGTTACCTATGGAGATTACTGTAAGATCTCAAAGAGTAGCATGCCAAAATAATTTAGATACAGGGTCTTATCATCAAGCTATGCACATGGAGTTGGAAGATATTGATGAAGCCAGAATAAAGGCTTTAAACCAAATCATGTTGCAAAAGGCAAGAGTAGCAAGGAGTTATAATAAGAGAGTCTCCCTTCGAAGCTTTGATGAAGGAGACCTTGTATGGAAGGTTATTCTCCCTGTCAGAGATAGGAGGGTAAAAAAGGATGGATTAGGAAAATGGGCGCCAACATGGGAAGGGCCTTTTCAAATCCATAGAGTGTTGAGAGGAGGAGCCTACCATTTGAGAAACCTGGATGGCTATGTTCATCGAAGGAAAATTAATGGAAGGCATCTCAAGGCTTATATTCCATCTATATGGGAATCCTTTCATAGAAGGTAGCCTTCGAAGGATGGATTTTGAGGTTTACAATGGGATTTGGTTAGGTTGAGCTAAAACCAAAGCGAATTCTGTATAGCATTGGTTGTATTGCAATATGATTTTTTTTGACATTTAGGAGTTTTTCTCTTTGAAGTTTTTATGTGATCACGTTTCAGTCAAGGTGTCATATTTAGCATTCGAAGCCATGAAAGAGTCAAGCATTGTCAACCAAATCTCCCATTATATTTGTGAAACAACAAACAAGAGAAAACCCAAGTGGGTTTAAAACAGATCCAAGTGGATCTAAACAAAAATGAACACAAACAGATCCAAGTGGATCTGAACAAAAAAAACTCTGGCTTCAAAAGTAAAAATGAAGATCATAGTTGATCCTCACAGTCCCAAAGGAGAATCTTTAAGAAGATCCCCCCTCCGGGGGATTTTTTGCTTCGTGAGCCGAAAGGACGGATGAGAGATCATCGCAGGTCCTAGCCAAGCAGAGACGTGAAGCTGTCTCCACGCACACCAGCTGGCTTCGAAGCTGTTCGACCTCGCTTCGAAGGGCCTGGAGATCCGTTTGGATCTCTCTCTTGAGCTCCGTAAGCATGTTGGCTAGCCTAGCAACCTCAGCTGCAAGGTCGACGGAAAGTGTGGGTTGATCAATGTCCATGATTGGATATGTGAAGCAGGAGAGAGTGAAAGAGAGAATGCACCGTCCTGTTAACGCATTGGTGTATTTATAATCATACGGGTACAAAGAATCCACTTCAGCGATTATGGGCGTTGATGAGTGGAAATACGTAAGGCTCAGAAGACGAAGGGTCTGAGGGCGTTTGAACGGCGTGCTTGCTTATCATTAATGGGTTGCAACTCACAAGGAGATGGCTGGATAGCCTCGGGAGATAAATGAGTTGGATTAATTAATTTAGACCGTATCCGGTTGGTTTTCGAAAGAGCCAGCGTGTTTCAGCGTTGTCAACATTGTTTATTATTTATTCAAAGGACTTCGAAGCAGAAACCCAGTTAGGATAAATAATACAAAGTACTTGTGAAGGAAGTTTTTGCTTCTTTGATTTTCTTTATGCTTGCTACGTCCACATTAGTATTTAGCATCAGAAGCAGAGTGAAGCAGTAGCGAAGGGCCAAACTACCATTTCATTGGTCAAAGCCAGCATTGGAAACATAAATAAAGAATAAGCATCTTTTTATTTCATCAACTCAGAAAGATACAAGAGATTACATCAAGAAACCTATCTAAGGATCCATTACATTTGCACTAAGGATTACATGGAGATACTTATCTAGGGTCTATTAGTATCTCGAAGCTGGGTCCCTAGGGATCAAAGCTGTCAAAGCTGATTCTCTAGGGATAATCCAACTGAAATACAAAGACTTGGACCAAGCTTCATTGGGACTTGATCCAAGTTCCCTACCAGTTATTGGTAGGGATATAGAGCTCCTGGAATCACAGTTGGAAGCTCATAGCTCCATAGGTAGGTAGGTGGGCTTCGAAGACCATTATTGGTTAGAATCTTTGGTCTTCGAAGCGACCGCTGGATACAGCCACATCGTAAGAAATGATGTGGCTATACCCAGAAGCCTTAGGGTGTAAGGGATATCTCGTAAGAAATGATGTGGCTATGTTTGGAAGCTTTTCTTCAGAAACAGGGGAGGAGGTTTCATGGTGGATTTCTTTGGAGCCCTAACCAGAGAGCTGGTTTGGAAGTTGCTGAGAGAAGGAAGGCGGAGGAAGGAGATGCTTGGTAAGTTTTTTTTTCCAAGACCTCTATTTATACTACTGAGCTTGGGAATATTCATTTATGGCACTTTAAGATATGGTAGGTGAAGCGTTGGCACAGTAGTTTTTCCGAGTTATTGAAAGGGGAAAACAGGGTTTGAATTAATTATGGATGTACTTGCCCAAGAGAATCGAATATTCAATAAAAGAATAAAGTACAAACTGCGTAAAGTTACAGAAAAGGACTAGTTACATTACAAATGGTAGTTAGTAGTCCTCGAAGGGAACTAAAGTTGGCGTCCAAAAGTGACGTATGAGCTGCTCTTCTCCTCTGTTCCTCTCGAAGGGAAGGAATAAGTCGTGGGAGCATCGACTCATCCCTTAGTGCTTCACCCTCAAGCTCTGGGAAGCCTCTAGAAACTTCAGCTCTCTCTTCCCTGACTTTCTCCATTTCTTCTCGTAACCGCTGCATTTTCTTGTTAAGCTCTGAAAGCTTATCTCTTCGAGCCTGATATGACGATAGGCGAGAAGCGGTCTCGAGAGCTTGGGCTTCCAATTTGTTGGCCTTTTCAATGGTGGAGCCAATGCTCTCAGATAAGAAGTGGTTGTGAGCTATCAATTCACTAAACTGTTTGATATGTTCTTGGAGAGTGGAATTGATTGACACAGGAAGACCTTGGGAGAGAAGTAAAGCTTGATGGCACACCTCGAAGTGATAGGCTAAACTGTGTTCAATCAAAGTAGGAAGTTCTAGTTGGTTTAGAGTCCTCAGAAGACTCTTTAATGTCAGAACTTCTTCCTTCGAAAGAGCATGGTTAATCCTGAAAGAAGGCAAGAGAAGAGGTGTGGAGAGGCTCAAGAGTTGTTGAAGGTTTTCCAAGGGATTCGAAGAGATAAGAGGAGTGGGAGTAGCAATTTTATTGCAGAATTCTTCCAATTGGCTCTTAAAGAAAGAGATGTCAAAGACGACTAGGGGCAAGTCAATTGGAGAAGAGGAAGATGTGGGATGGTTTTCAAGAACAAGGGCCGTGCTTGTTGCCTGCATAAGGTTTATAGGTTAAAGATAAGTTGAATGAAAAACAGGAAATAAAAGGGATGACTGGTTGTCAAGAGTACCTGATCTTGGGAGGAGATTGAGCTAGAGCCTTGATCCTCAGCATTTCTAAGAGTATGGCTCTTCGAAGCTAAAGTAGGGTTCATCCTTAGAGGTCCCTCCTCTGAAACCGGTAAGGGAGTGAGGGGGAAGTCTCTCTGAAGGATAGGAAGTGGCCCCACAGCCTTCGAAGGAGCCAGACTGGTCAGTACTTGTGCAAAGGTTGGCTCAGTAAGGAATGACAGCAAAGTATGCATGTCAGTATCCTTTACAGCAAAGTCTTTCTGTACAGAAAGAGCTGGAACAGGGGATGCCTGCAAAGAACAAAAGTAAATTAGTATGAATTCTTTCACAATTCGAAAGGTGAGTGTTCAGAAGGTACCTCTTGTGGGACATCTTCTGAGAGTTGAGGTGAAGGCTCTATCACTTCTTGTTGAGTACAGGGAGCAGGAGTTAGGTCCAATGCCTCAACAGGGGATGTAACTTGAGTCTACAAAGAAGTTAACGGTGAATCACAAGCACAGGAGACACATGAGAATGTGTGCAGTGTAAACTGACTCACCTCTTCTGGGGAGGAAGGTTTCTTTGGAGAAGTAGGCCTTTTGGGAGGAGTTGTTTTCCTCGCATAGGGGATGGTCTCCTTCACTTGTTTTGCTTCACCTGGTTCGAATTCAAGAATCAGTATTGCAGCAAAGTTCTCTTGGTCCTAAGGGAATACTGGATCATAAGTGGGAAAGGAGTTTACCCCTTGAGGCCAGTAGCTCTGTGTCACTCTCTGTTTCTTCATCACTGGAAGAAACCTGAAGGCCACGCTTCTTGGTGGTCCTTGTCCTCTTCGAAGCTGAAAGGAAGGGGGCAAGAGGGTGGCTCAGATAAAGAATAGGAGTTTAAAGACTAGTTAGAGGGAAGGAAACTAACCTGGAGGTGCAGCTGAGGGCTCAAGATAGTGCTTGGTGGGAATTACTTCTTTGGGCGGAGAAGTAATTTTTCTTCTCTTCGAAGCACTTCCTGAAGAAGAAGTAGCACCTGCAGAATGGAGTGTAATTAGGTTTGGTTTCAGTAGAAGAAAGGAGGTTCAGAAGTAATTACCTCTTTTCTGTGTTACCCTCGTGGATTGCCTTCGTGGTAGAGAGGGAGGAACGACCATTGCGATGGGAGAGGCTTCAACTGGAGTCAATTGCTGTTCGACTTCGCCTCCAGCAACGTCTTCGATCCCTCCAGCTATGCCGAATGCGTTGTCAGAGGAGAAGGAGGACGAGTCATTTTTGCCTCCGTGACCAAACTCAGACTTCTCAAACCCAATGTGGGCTAAAAACTGTTTGAAGGGTTTAACCCCCGAGAGAAAGGAGCAATTGGAGTGCCACCAGGCGTCAAATGCAGGGGTGGTGCGTACCTTAGGTTCCTTGAACTCCTGGGTAATGGTTCTCCTCAATGCATTTCTAGCTTGGGCGAACCCCGTCAGAAAATGATCAGCTAGGATAAGTGATCGTTCGGACATACAAATGTTGGCAAAGCCACAGTAAGGGGTAGGTATGCCCTGAACGAAGTCCAGTTGTCTAGCAAATTGTGCAGGGCAGTATACCTCTGCATGTGCTATGGACTTGAGGGTGTTCGACGAGGAAATGAAGATCTCTCTGCTCGTCAGAATGTTGCTCCATGCTTGGAGAGCTCGAGAAGATTTTCCTTGTCTATCCGTCAGGATGTCGAACAGCCATGCTGGCCCAACAAGAGTAGGATAGGGATTGGGCCACTCTCTGTCTGAGGCGAGACCAGCAAAGAAGCAAAGGTAGTACACCAAGGTCTGTGTAGTGCTGTCCTTTGGGTGAATGTAGGTGTCACCATGAACATTGGGCGTCTCAGCGAGGCCAGCGAGAGATGTGGGTGTTTTGAAGGGACCCAACTCAGGGAAGTAGGCATGAAGCCATAGTTGAATGAACCATTGGGGGCCTCCCTGCGAGTAGTTCAAACCCTTCTGATAGAAGTCGAACCCGGCTTTATAGACGTGGCCAAGGAAGAAGGAGGCGAAGTCGAACTCTTCACCTCTAGCAAGTGCCAGTGCTACTGGAACGAATTCATTCATCACTCTTTTTCCAGAGTGGCAGAAGATGTACTTGCAGAGGGTGTAGAGAATGTAAGCAAAGAACTCTGTTTCAGTCACTTCACCTACCAATTTCTTTTCCCTGGTGCAGAAATGGGAAAAAGCCCCGTTGGTGGCGGTCAAACGGGTAAAGCCCTCAGGGGGGAGGTATTCCTTGGTAGGATCAAATTGAGGGCCATATGGAATGAGCCCCAGCATTTGAGTGACATCCAGAACTGTGGGTGCCATCATGCCACAGTTAAAGCGAAAGAAGTTAAAGGATGGGTCCCAAAAAGCCAAAGCGGCCTGAATCAGAGAAGGATTTTGTGGAACCCCCCTTCGAAGGAGGGTAATAATTCTTCTCAAACCCACCTTCTCTAAGTCGTCCGACTTCGCAGCCAACATACGGGTGGTCCATATCTTCCAATCTTTGTCCAATGTGGGCCAACAGGGGAAGGATTTCTTTGGGAAGTTTTGCCAGTCGAGGCTCGAACAAGCCCGGATTTCGGCCTCCCCCAATCGAGGATAGTAAAGAGAAAGGTTAGCAGGGATTTCCCCTATGAGTTGAGGACCCAAAATGTAAGTACCTTCCTCGTTAGGGTTTGGAATGAAGACCCTGGCGTCGAGGTAGGGCTCTCCGGTCGGTCCTGGTGTTTGCCCTGACACGAACCGCCTTAATGCCAGAGAGGGAGTAGCGTACTCTCGGACTACTGGATTGCTGGAAGATGCCATCGACTCAGTTTGGTTTTGGCGTTGTTGGAGAGGAAATGAAGAGAGGGTTTTTGTTCTTGGGAGGTTTCGAGTTTGAAAAGCTTGAATGCGTAGAATGCAAGGGGTGGTTTTGAATTAATTCCGCTTTTATACTCCTGCAGGTGGGCCAGGCCTATAGTGGGCCCGTACCCTGGGGTCCGCTGGGTTTGATTTTTTCTCTTTTTATGGAGCTTTTATTGTTAGAATTTCTGTTTTAATAGTAAGTCCAAGCCCAGCGTGTTGGTAAAAAAGGGGAATTTCATTAAGCAAAAAAAACTGCTACTGGATTACAAAAATTAAAATTTGCGTATTTACACAAAAAAAGTAAAACAAGGGAAATCCTAGTTTCTATAAAAGAAATACAAATTAGGCCTTCGAAGGGCCTGGATGCTGAGAAGTTGCTTTTGTATTCTCAAAGTAATGAGGAAAGGACCAAGTAACAAGGCTGTGGAACTTGTTCCATGCAAGTTGGAGGAATTTCAGCTCCATTTTCCTCATTTCTTCTTTGGAGTCTGACTCCAATTTCTTCTCCAGCAGAGGCCTAAAGCGGAGCACCTGTGCTTTGGCCTTCCTTCGAAGCTTAGCCTCTTTTGTGGGACGCTTCACTTGTCGTCTTTTGAAGCGCCTTCGAAGCTTTTTGTCTGCATGGCCAGGCACCACTTCGAAGGACTCAGCGGTGAAGTTCTCAATCTGGTCATGCAACTTCTCAATCCTTTCTTTGGCAATGGCATAATCTTGAAGGATTTGATCGAAGCAATACGCAGCGGTATTGGCTTCGAGCCATGACCTGATCACTGGTAAAAAATCCAGGAAACAGTGGATTTGATAAGAAACCGCGGAGGGGATGGAGCATAGTACCAGTGTTTCACAAGCCCAGTTGAAATTAGTGAGTGGGACTTGTTCTTCCAGGATGTGGATATCCAGGAATGAGAAAGCCGCAAGGAGCTGCAGAGCTTTGCTCTTGTCAGTGGGATAGATAGAATAACCGTATTGCCATTGGAAATGAGGGGTGTTGATGGCAAGGTTATTCACCTCATTGAACCAGTCGGGCTCTTCAGGAAGAGGAACCAGCTTATTGGTCTCTTCGAAGTCAGCTGGGAAGTGAGGGGTTTGCACCTCTGTGAGCCAGAGGGTCTTTTGGGCTTGGGCCATGCGTTTGAAGTCGCAATAAGGGGCGGGCCCAAGATAGTTTTCCTCCTGTTTTAGGAAAGGAGAAAACTTGAGAGAAGAATAGATGGATTCGAGCATGCCCATGTGAACGGTGTCGTTACCGCTCAAAGGCAGGAATTGACTCGCAAAAAGGGTTCGAAAGTGATGGAATCTGTTGGGTGTGGGGTCAGGTTGGTCAAACTTGACCAGTATGGTGCCAGTATTGGTATTGATGGAATTTTCTCCCCATGAGCCCCAGTTTGACCCATCACACGAATTCGAAGGGGTTAAAGAAGAATCCCAACCCGTGGGAGATGGGTTGGGGGTATGGAATGTTCGATCAGAGATGATTTTGCCTGCCAACATTCGAGGGGAATTTGGAGGAGACATTTGGGGAGAGTAAGATTGATGATCAAGGTTATCTAGGATGAGATTGATTTCTGGAAGAGAGTCCATAAACGTAAGACTTCTTATCTGAGAAGACTTAAATTCGAAGAGGTTTATGAGGGGTAATGTGATTCGTTAAACCCTATCATTAATTGCCATTTATAGGAGAATTATTGTAGCTATCTTTGGAAAGCTCAATAGACGTGCATGGGAACGAAATCCTGTCATGCTTCGTGCGTCCGAATTTGAAGGGACATGGGCAGAGAACGTGTGCCATTAACGTTTATTTAGCATAAATAAAACGTTAATGCGGGGGGTGTGTTTACATCCTGAAAAATGCCACCCAATGAAAAAATTCCACGTGGCCCCGAACAGTACGACAGTTGTATGGAGCCTGTCCCAGTCGAGTACCAATTGCAGAGGATTGCGGAAATTAAGGGAGGCACGGTTTTTATGATAAACGGTGTCGTTTCAGAGTAAACCGGTGTCGTTTGAGTAGTAATTAAATGCTGGTTTGAGAGATTATTGGATCTAATCGTTGATTTAGACTTTACGATCATCGAACGGTGTCCTCATTGCCCTGTTTTATAACTGAAATTAGATTCAATTACAGGGGATCATTTTGGAAGCAGACGTGTTGCATTAATTCACGTTGCTTGAAAATAGGAACCACGATCCAGGAAGTGGCCATGAACACCATGATCGAAGCGTGCAGGGGAGGAAAGAATTCTGAAAATATCAATGTAACCGTTCGAAAGCCCCCTCAACCGTTTTATGTGGCCAACGTGGGTATCAATCGAAGATGTGGAGATCGAAGGCAGACCCAGTGTCTATAAATAGAGAAATAAAGCGAAGAGAGAAACCCCCACAAAAATTCATATCATCTGACAACTCATACAAAATGATTGCTCAGAGATCTATCTTAGATTAGTTTTTAGTTTAAAGTAGGATCTTTTTGTAAGTTGAAGGCTTATTTGCATGTAAGATTGCTTTTGATTAAATTCAAGTTCTCTTATTTTCTTGTAAGTTTTTTCTTACCAAAGAATAGTCGTTTGTAAGTCCACTTTTGATTAAATTCAGTGTGCTTATATTTCTGTATTATTCTTGAAAGAGTCTTAAGTGTGTTTGCATACAAATTTACCTTTGATTAAATTCAGGTTTGTTTGTGTTCAATCATCTTTTCTGATTCGAAGCGCATCAATCTTTTATTTGGTTGATACCTTAAGGAAAAATCCTCTTAGTTGAGGTAATCGAACGGATAACACAATTGCCTGATTGAGATTAGTTATTTCAAATCAATTTGAAAAGAGTAATTTCTTCTCTGAAGTTATTTCTTTTCTGGCACGCCCGCACACAATCATTTGCCATTTGATTGAGATAATTCAGCCCAAACAATTTTTGGCACGCCCAGTGGGACCCAAAGGTGTCAAAATGCCAAGGCTTCGAAAGCAAATAGGAACACCCATTGGTGATCTAGCGCCAAAAGAACAGGCTGTGCCAGAACAGGCAGCAGAACTAGGAACACCTATAAATCTTGTTTTTACTCAATTGGCTTTAGAATTCAAAGAACCTCTTTATGAAGAGCCCTCTTACGAAGCACCTCTTGAGGAAGTGCCTCTAAATTTCCAAAGAGGACAAGCCAGTGGCAAAGACCACGATAGGGAGGAAATGTTTAGAGAAATGATGATAGCTTTTCGAGAGATGGCTCAAACCCAAAGAGTCATGATCAAAAGCATAAGAAATAGGTTGCCCAACTTAGAGGCAGCAAGAAATAGCCCAGGGGATATTGGGCTAAACAATCATGCCAACTCGAGTACTCACCAAAGTCCCTTCGAAGGAAGGCTTAGAGAGGACGTTGGTAAAAGTAGGATGAAGTCTAGAACAGGTAAGGAAAAAATGTATCCAGATGAAATACCACAATCTTGGTATGAGCCTGTGAAACCTACAAAACCTGTCCTAGAAATTCCAAGGCAATCTTATGGTGTTACCATAGGGGTTCAACGAAACACTAGGGAAAGACAGAGTGTGAATCCTCTCTTCGAACCCACACTTGGGGAATGGGAGGATGACTCAGAACCAGAATTGGTTCATAAGCCTGAGAGAAAGGGTGAAAACCCACTACACCCTCGGCAAAATGTCCCAACCACCTAGAATCCTCTCACGACAGCTTATGGAAGCCATAGGTCTGTTCGAACTAATGATGCATTTGATAAAATGCAACAGCCATCGTATGGGAGGATTCCTAGAGAGAAAAAAGGGGATTTAAACACGACAAGGGGAGTTTATGAGGATAGTATCATAGGACCAGAGCCTCCCATTGAAAATCAGGAGCAAAACTTCCTCATAGGCAATCCAATACTAAGAGACCAAGTCATGGGTCTCATACAAGAGGTTTGTGGACCTCGAACTCGGGGGGTACAACCTCAAATTTATAAGAAACCATATCCAGAATGGGTAGACACGACTTTCCAAATCCCTAGAGAGTTTAAAATCCCAGATTTTACTTTGTTCTATGGAGATGGGAGACAGTCCTCTATAGAGCACATAGCAAGGTTTTCTGCCCAATGTAAGAATTTGGCTCAAAATGGCTTCATGAAGTTGAAGCTATTCCCAAATTCTTTGTCTGGGCCAGCTTTTGCATGGTATACTAACTTACCACCAGAGTCAATAACTGATTGGTTTCAGATGGAAGAGGCATTCCATGCACAGTTCTTCAATGCTGAGCCTGAAGTCTCTATGTCAGACTTAGTAAGGCTGAAGCAGAAACCAGATGAGAAAGTAGTAGATTTCATATCTAGGTTCAAAAGAGCAAAAACCAAATGCAAACTTCGTCTGCTAGAGGCAGAATTCGTTAGATTAGCACAAGACGGTTTAGAAAGAGAGCTTCGAAAGAGGTTTGATTCTACAGAGTTTAGAGATTTTGCAGATCTAACCTATAAAGTGGCTAGATACGAATCACTGCTAGAGGAGGATATGGACAAACATAATTCTTCCTACCCTACATATTTTAGGGACACCAATTACAAGATAGATACTGCAGAAATTATAGAGCATGATCCGTGTATTTGCGAGCCTTTGATTCAAAAGAATGTATCTCTAGGATAGAAGTTCAAACAAAAGGAGATTACTAAAGTATACTCTTTTGATATATCAAAAACTGATGAGATTTTTGATTTCTTGTTAAGAAAGAAAATCATAAGCTGCCTTCGAATGTGAAACTGCCCACAACAGAAGAAAAGAATGGGAAGACTTATTGCAAATGGCATGACTCTTGGTCCCATTCAACTAAGTCTTGTAATGTTTTTCGTGACAGGATTCAAGAACAAATCAAGAAGGGAAGAATCAAATTTCCAGAAAAGGTTATGGGAATTGATACAGTGCCTTTTCCAAAGGTAAAAGAAGTTAACACCAATGTGCCTTCTTCACTGGCTCGAACTGTCAAGAAATATTGACAGGATAAGGAGGCGCCGGTGAACATGAATATTGTTCAATATGGAAGGGGCAAGCCATACGCTGGCCATCCTCGAGGCATGGGAATGAGGCCAAGTCCATATAGGCGAGCCAATGATGGTTTTTCTTCACAGAAGTTGCCAGGTAATGATCATTTGCCCATGTTAGAAGCCTCATTTTTAGAGTGCCTGTGTGTAGGATGCATGGCCAACTATCTGGTTTTTAAGGACTTGGATAGAAAGGGCGTGAGTTTTTTCCCTAAGGAGGTGGGAATGAAGAGAATGGCTCCAGTGCAAGCGAAGCTAAGTGATAGCAAGCCCTAGTTGGCATCGAAGAGAGATATGCCCACTAGCCCTGCCCCAGCTATCCACAGAAGGGAGTTGCCGCATTCGAAGAAAGCCAACATTGGCTAGACATTTGAGGCACCAGGAGAAGCCAAACAAGAGGAATTCACTTTGGTCAAAGGGATTCCTGATTGGTTTCTCAAACAAGTCAAGCCTGATTTGTTCCAAGGATACAAAGGCCCCAACAAGAATGGGAACAGAACTTTCAAGCCGCCAACTTTGAACTCTGGAAATTGGGTGTTAATTAGGGATCCCAAGTCCCAAATACCACAGATGGTTCCATTGCTCTCAAGAACTCAGAAGAGGAAACTCCAGAGAAAATATACGCTTTTCCAATCAGGAGAATCATCAACGGGGGAAGAATCAGGCAGCGGAGCAAGGCCTGATCCACAGTTTGACAGGGTTAAAAGGGACCCAGAAGAGTTTCAAGCACAGTATCATGAGAGGGAGACTTTGAAGAAAGTAGCCTCTGCCATGCTCGAAAAAGATCTTGATCCACTTTCTCCCAATTCATTGGCTAGTTACCAGTCAGGGTTACTCGAAGCCATGTTGGTAGAGTAAGAAGGGATCGAAGGAAGCTCTTCACCCATGGAACTATCAGCACAAGAGGTTGAAAGCAAGGAAGTTAAGGAAACTGAGACACTTAAACCAGCCAAGGAAATGGCAACAATCCAATTTGGGAGGCAGCCAGAAGTGCAAGTTAATATGGTGTACCCATGCTCTATGGATTTCTTCAAGAATGGCCAGATATCGAAAGGCTGAGGTGATGCTTGGGCAAGCCAGATGGTTCTGAAGAAACACTGAGTGATGAAGAATTGAACATCATATGTAACAACTGTGACCTGGAAGAAGTGGCTCAGATTGAGATGGACAAGAGCCTGGTATGTGAAATTGAGCAGAGTCAAGAGAGTTTGGAGGTAAGCTCAAAAGAAAGTGCTTGTTTTGTGCCGGATTCCATGTCCGACGTTGAATACCCCTTGGAGTTAATGATTGTTAAGTATGACAAAGGCAAAGAAGTGGGTGTTGAAGGAGTCAAAGCTGATCCATATCCATTTAGTGCCACAGCAAATTTTGCTGAAGCAGAAATGTACAAATCAGATGTAGTTCCTTTGAGTGAATTACTGCAAGCAGCCACTTGCCCAACCAACGAGATGGAACTGGGAGAATTGGCAGAGCAGAAATCGAAGCTGAAGCAAACTGTTGATTATGAATCAGACACCCCAAAAGATGACGCTGCTTGGATGTAAGTCCAAGGAAGAGGCAGAAGAAGAGGCCAACTCTTTGGCTTTGGTGAGGTATGTTGCTTTGGGAATCGAGCAGAAGATTCAGGAAGACAACATATGGGAAGATGTTATGCAGGATGATAAGCCTTTTGAGGGGGAAATTCAGATTACTTCTTCAGAACAGGTTGAAGCTCAAGACCTTCTAGAGGAAGTAAAATTGGGGGATGAACAAAACCCCAATCCAGTGTTCATTAATAAACAGCTCGAACCAGGGGTGAAGGCTGGATTGGTAGCATTTTTGAAAGCAAATAAGGATTGCTTTGCATGGAGTTACAAAGAACTACCTGGATTGGACAGGGAATTGGTGGAGTATAGGTTGCCTATCAAGCCACAATTCAAACCTGTAAAACAACCAACCAGGAAGATGAGTCCGGAAACTATTGCAGGTGTCAAAAAGGAAATGCAGAGGCTTCTAGACGTAGGTTTCATTAGAACAGCCAGGTATGTCGAATGGCTATCCAATGTGGTTCCAGTCCCTAAAAAGAACGGGACTATTAGGATTTGTGTTGACTTTCGAAACCTAAATACTGCAACCCCTAAAGATGAATACCCAATGCCTAATGTGGATACACTTGTGGACAGTTCAGCTGGACACAATATATTGTCCATTTTGGATGGGCATTCAGAGTATAATCAAATTTGTATTGCAAAGGAAGATGTGCATAAAACAGCATTTGCTTGCCCTGGTAATATTGGTATTTTTGAATGGGTCAAAATGCCATTTGGGTTAAAAAATGCTGGAGCCACTTATCAGAGGGCTATGAATGCCATTTTTCATAATATGGTTGGAAGTTTTCTTGAGTGTTACATAGATGATATCATTGTGAAGTCAAATTCCGTTGAGGGTCATTTGCAACATTTAGAGAAGGCATTTCAACAAATGAAGCATTATCAGTTGAAATTAAATCCAGAAAAGTGTGCTTTTGGAGTGTCAGCTGGAAAATTTCTAGGGTATTTAGTCCACAACAAAGGAATACAAGTTGACAAGAATAAAGCGAAGGCTATTATTGAAGCCAAGTCACCTTCTACAAAGAAGGAATTGCAAAGGTTTCTTGGTCAATTAAATTTCCTTCGAAGGTTTATATCTAATACTGCAGGAAAAACTAAAATCTTCTCTTCTTTGTTAAAACTGAAGGAAAGGGAAGAATTCAAGTGGTCCAGAAAGCATGATGAGGCCTTCGAAGCCATCAAGAGGTATCTAGCCAACCCTCCTGTTTTGGCACCTCCCATCAAAGGAAAGCCAGTAAAGTTGTATTTAGCTGCAACACATGACTCAATAGGAGTACTGTTGGCTCAAGACAATGAAGATGGCAAGGAAAGAGCAGTTTATTAGCTTAGTAGGTTTTTAAACTCCTGTGAATGCAAGTATGATGCAGTAGAGAAGTTGTGTTTAGTTTTATTCTATGCTTCCAAGAAACTCAGGCATTATATGTTGCCCAGAGTAACTTATATTATTTCTCAAACTGATGTAATTAAGCACATACTTTCGAAACCAGTGCTTAGTGAGAAGATTGGGAAATGGATAGTGTCTTTGATTGAGTTTTGTCTTGAATATGTACCACAAAAATCAGTAAAAGGCCAGGCATTGGCCAATTTTTTAGCTGATCATTCAAATGAGCTTGAGACACCAAGAGCATTGAAAGGCATTGTGGTCGAAATTAAGTCATGGAAATTATGGTTCGATGGGTAAAGAACTGCTCAAATGGCTGGAGTAGGCATAGTTATAGAGTCTCCACAAAGGTTGAAAACTAAATATGGTTTTTGACTGAATGAGGGACAATATTCCAATAATCAGGCAGAATATGAAGCATTGATCATAGAATTAGAAATTTTACTTAACTTAAGAGTGAGTGTTGCTGAAATCTTTGGAGATTCTCAGTTGGTGATAAATCAGCTAAATGGACAGTTTAAATGCACCAGTCCAGCATTGATAATTTATTATCAACATGCTAAGAAGTTGATGGATCAATTCTTTATGTTTACTTTAACTTATATACCTAGATTCTTTAATGAAGAAGCTGATGAAATAGCTCAAAGGGCATCTGGTTTCAGAGTTTTGTCAGAAAATGAAAAGGAGTTTTGTCAATTAACTTTGAGAAAATCTCTGCCCATATTGCAAAATAGAATAATTGGTTTCGAAGTATTGGAAATTAATGTTCCTACTAGTCAAAGTGTTGATTGGAGACAAGTATTGATTGAATATTTAACCAAACCAGATAGTATTGCAGACAAGGCAACCCGATTGAGAGCAATAAACTATATAATGTACAACAATGAGCTATTCAAGAGAGGGATGGATGGCCTTCTTTTAAACTGCTTAAGCAAAGTGAGTGCTTTTAAAGTGATGGCTAAATTGCACGAAAGAATTTGTGGAGCACATCAAGCTGGCATAAAAATGAGATGGTTGATAAGGAGGTATGGTTATTATTGGCCTACCATCCTCAAAGATTGTATAGATTATGCAAAGGGGTGTCAAGCCTATCAAAAAACAGGTCCACTCAAGTATTTGCCAGTCACAAATTTGCAATATGTAATAAAACCATGGCCTTTCAGGGGATGGGCCATGGACATGATTGGGATGATTTATCCTCCTTCATTGGAGAAGCATAAATTTATCCTAGTAGCTACAGATTATTTCACTAAATGGGTGGAAGCCCAAATTTATCAGGAGGTGAAACAAACCCATGTCATTGATTTCATAAAAGGAATCATATACAGCTTTGGAAGCCCTCAAACGGTAACAGTTGATAATGGTTTCATATTCGAAGGGAAGTTGGTGAAGAATTTTGTTAGTAACCATGGAATTTCATTAATATATACCATCACTTATTATACTCAGTCAAATAGTCAAGCAGAATCTACCAACAAAATCATCAAGAAGGGGATCCAAAGAATGGTGGATCAGAACCCAGAGGTTTGGCATGAGCTGTTACTTGACACTTTGTGGGCATATAGAAATATAAAGAGAACTAGCACGGGCACTACTCCATTTGCATTAATTTATGGACATGATGCTGTGTTGCCTATGGAGATTACTGTGAGATCTCAAAGAGTAGCATGTCAAAATAATTTAGATACAGGGTCTTATCATCAAGCCATGCACATGGAATTAGAAGATATTGATGAAGCCAGAATAAAAGTTTTAAATCAAATCATGTTGCAAAAGGCAAGGGTAGCAAAGAGTTACAATAAGAGAGTTGTCCTTCGAAGCTTTGATGAAGGAGATCTTGTGTGGAAGGTTATTCTTCCTATCAAGGACAGGAGAATAAAAACGGACGGATTAGGAAAATGGGCGCCAACGTGGGAGAGGCCTTTTCAAATCCATAGAGTGTTGAGAGGAGGAGCATATCATTTAAGAAATTTGGATGGATATGTTCATCGAAGGAAAATGAATGGAAGGCATCTCAAAGTTTATATTCCTTCTATATGGGAATCATTTCATAAAAGGTAGCTTTCGAATGATTGGTTTTTCATTTAAATGGTTTTGTTCATTCATTCGAATGAATGGATGGTTTCGATGGGAGTTGGTTATTTTATACTAAAACCAAAACAAATCCTGAATTCGAAGCATTGGTTGTATAGCGATATGATTTCAATTGGTTTTGACATTCAGGGATTTTTCCTTTGAAGTTCTTATATGAGCATGTTTCAACTAAGTTGTCATATTAGCATTCGAAGCCATGAAAGAGTTAAGAATTACCAACTAAAGTTACCATTATATTTTAAAAAAAACAACAAAGAAAACCCAAATGGGTTTGAAACAGATCCAAGTGGATCTGAACAAAAAAAAGAAAGCTTATCAAGATTACAAAAAATAATAATAAACACTCCGACTCAAAAAACAAAAGTGAAGATCATTGCTGATCCTCACAGTCCCAAAGGAGAATCTTTAAGAAGATCCTCCCTCTGGGGGACTTTTTACTTCGTGAGCCGAGAGGACGGTTGAGAGATCATCCCAGGTCCTAGCCAAGCAGAGACGTGAAGCTGTCTCCACGCATATCAGCTGGCTTCGAAGCTGTTCGACCTCGCTTCGAAGGACTTGGAGCTCTGTTTGGATTTCCCTCTTGAGCTCTGCAATCATATTGGCTAGTTTAGCCATTTCATTTGCCAGGTTTGTAGAAGGAATGGGTTGATCAGTATCCATGGTTGGTTATGGAGTGAGAGAAATGATACAATGTCCTATTAACATATGGGTATATTTATACTCAAACGAATGCAAAGAATCCACTTCATTTATTATGAGCATTGATGAGTGGAAATACGTAAGGCTCAGAAGACGAAGGGTCTGAGAGTGTTTGGATGCCATGCGTTCTGTTAATTAATGGACTGCAACTCACAAGGAGACGGCTGAGAAGCCACTGGAAATAAATGAGTTGGATGAATTAATTTAGACCACATTTGGTTGGTCTTCGAAATGATCAGCCTGCTGCGGAACGTTGTCAACATTGTTTGTTATTTATTCGAGAACTTCGAAGGAGAAGCCCAATAGGAATAAAATGATGAAAAGAATACTGGTATGGAAAATTTTTATTTTTCCATATTCTTTGGTTCTTTATGTTCATTACGTCCACGTTAGTATTTAGCGTCACAAGAGCAAATTTAGAACAGTAACTAAAAGCTAAATTACCAGTTCATTGGTCAAAGCCACTACGAAATGCAGAAATATGAATAAAATTTTATTCATTACAATAACACAGAAGGTTACAAGAGATTACATTGAGAAATCTATCTAAGAATTCATTACAGTTGTAAAAAAAATTACATTGAGAAACCTATCTAAGGCCTAATAGTATCACAGGGCTGGGTCTCTAGGGATCAACCAACTGAGATACAAAGATTTGAACCAAGCTTCACTAAGACTTGATTCAAGCTCCCTACAAGCTATTGGTAGGGAGATAGAGCTCAAAGCTCCATTGGTAGGTAGATAGGTTTCGAAGACCATTGTCGTTTGATTCTTTGGTTTTCGAAGCAGCATCCCGATACAGACATGTCTTGAGAACTGATGTGGCTATACCTAGGAGCTTTGGGGTTTAAGGGAAATCTCTTGAGAAATGATGTGACTATGTTTGGAAGTTTTTCTTCGAAAACGGTGGAGGAGGCTTCATGATGGGTTTTCTCCGAAACCCTAACTGGAGACCGTGATTTGGAGGTTGCTGAAGGAAGAAAAAGCAGAGGAAGAAGGTGTTTATGAGTTTTCCTTTTCCCAGAGACCTCTATTTATATTAGTAAATATGGGAGTAGTCATTTATGACTCTTTAAAATACGGTAGGTGAGGAGTTGGCACAGTAATCTTTCTTAGTAAAGGAAAGTAGAAAACAGTGTTTGATTTAATTACGGGTGTACTTGCCCCAGAGAATCGAATAATCAGTGAAAGAATAAAGTACAAACTGTGTAAAGTTACAGAAAAGGACTAGTTACATTACAAATGGTAGTTAGTAGTCCTCGAAGAGAACTAGAGTTAGCGTCCAAAAGTGACGTATGGGCTGCTCTTCTCCTCTGTTCCTCTCGAAGGGAAGGGATAAGCTGTGGGAGCATTGACTCATCCCTTAATGCTTCACCTTCAAGCTCTGGGAAACCACTAGAAACTTCAGCTATCTCCTCCCTGATCTTCTTCATTTCTTCTTGTAACCGCTGCATCTTCTTGTCAAGCTCTGAAAGCTTATCCCTTCGAGCCTGATATAGAGATAGACGAGAGGCGGTCTCGAGTGCTTTGGCTTCTAATTTGTTGACCTTCTCGAGGGTTGAGCCAATGCTCTCGGATAAGAAGTGGTTATGAGCAATCAATTCACTAAAATGCTTGAGGTGCTCTTGAAGAGTGGAATTGATTGACAAAGGAAGTCCTTGGGAGAGAAATAAGGCCTGATAACACACCTCGAAATGATAAGTCAAACTTGTTCAATCAAAGTAGGAAGTCCTAACTGATTTAAAGTCCTCAGAAGACTTTTTAGCGTCAGAACTTCTTCCTTCGAAAGAACTTATTTAATCCTAAAGGAAGGCAAGTTAGGAGGTATGGAGGGGCTCAGAAGTTGCTGAAGGCTTTCTAAAGGGTTCGAAGAGATAAGAGGAGTGGGAACGGAAATTTTATTACAAAATTCTTCCAATTGACTCTTGAAGAAGGATATATCAAATACCACTAGGGGCAAGTCAATTGGAAAAGAGAAAGATGTAGGCGTGTCTCCAGCAAGAAGGACAATTTCTGTTGCCTGCATAGAAATTATAAGTTGAGGTCAGGTAGAATATGAAAACCAGGAAAGGAAAGGTATGAATGGGTGTCAAGAGTACTTGATCTGACGAAGAGGGAGTCAAGTTTGAGTCTTGATCCTCAACACTACTGAGGAGATGACTCTGCGAAGCCGAAATGGGGTCTATCATTAGAGGCCCCTCCCCTAAAACCGATAAGGATGTGGAGGGGAAGTCTCTCTTGAGAATTGGAAACAGCCCCACAGTCTTTGAAAGAGCCAAACTGGCCATGACCTGTGCAAAGGTCGGCTCAGTAAGGAATGACAGCAAAATTTGCATGTCAACATCCCTTCCAGCAAAATCTTTCTTTATAGAAAGAGATTGAACAGGAGATGCCTGTAAGAACAAAAGGTAAGTTAGAGTGAACTCTTTCACAATTCGAAGAGATGAGTATTCAGAGGATACCTTGTAGGGGTCATCTTCTGACATTTGGTGTGAAGGCTCTGTCACTTCTTGTTGAAGCCAGGGAACAAAAGCTAGGTCCAATGCCTCAACGGGGGATGCAACTTGAGCCTACAGAGAGATCAACAATGAGTCATAAGCACAAGAGACACATGAGTATGTATGCATAATTAGAGTATACATTGGCTTACGTCATCTAGGGAGGAAGGTTTCTTTGGGGATTGAGACCTTTTGGGATGGCTTATTTTCTTTACATAGGGAAAGGTCTCCTTCACTGTTCTTGTTTCACCTGGTTCGAACTCATGAGTCAGAATTACAATGAAGTTCTCTTACTCTTAAGGGGGTACTGAATCATAAATGAAAAGGGAATTTACTCCTAGAGGTCAATATCTCTGTATCACTCTCTGTTTCTTCATCACTGGAAGAAGCCTGAGGACCACGCTTCCTGGTGGTCCTGGTTCTCTTCGAAGCTGAAAGGAAGGGGATGAGAAGGTGACTCAGATAACTAATATTGGAGATTAAAGGATAATTAGAAGAACAGAAACCAACCTAGAGGTTCAGTTGAGGGCTCGAGATAGTGTTTGGTTGGAATTACTTCTGTGGGCTGAGAAGTAACTCTTCTCTTCTTCGAGGCACCTTCTGAAGAAGAGGTAGCACCTGCAGTGTTGAATATAATTAGATTTGGTTTCAACAAAAGAGAAGTTATGTTCAGAAGCAAGTACCTCTTTTTTGTGTAACCCTCATGGATTGCCTTCTTGGTGGAGAAGGAGGAACGACCATTGCAAGGGGAGATGCTTCGACTGGAGTCAATCCTTGTTCAACTTCACCTCCAGCAATGTCTTCTATCCCTCCAGCCAGTCCGAATTCATTGTCTGAGGAGAAAGAGGACGAGTCATTTTGTCCCCTGTGACCAAACTCAGACTTTTCAAACCCAATGTGGTTCAGAAACTTTTTATAAGGACCACACCCCAAGAGGAAGGAGCAATTGGAGTACCACAGTTGTCAAATGCAGGGGTGGTGCGCACTTTAGGTTCCCTGAACTCCTGAATAACTGTCCTCCTCAATGCATGTCTCGCTTGGGCAAACCCCGTCAAGAAATGCTCGGTTGAAATGGGTGATCGTTCAGACATACAAATATTGGCAGAGCCACAGTAGGGGGTAGGTATGCCTTGAACGAAGTCCAGTTGCCTAGCGAATTGTGCAGGGCAGTATACCTCTGCATGTGCTATGGACTTGGAGGTGTTCGACGAGGAAATAAAGATCTCTCTGCCCGTGAGAATGTTACTCCATGCTTGGAGGGCTCGAGAGGATCTTGCTTGTCTATCCGCCAGAATGTCGAACAGCCATGCTGGTCCAACAAGAGTGGGGAATGGATTGGGCCATTCCCTGTCTGAGGCAAGTCCAGCAAAGAAGCACAGATAGTACACCAAGGTCTGCGTTGTACTATCCTTCTGGGTGAACATAGTTGTCACCATGAACATTGGGCATCTCGAGTCTCGACGGTGCCAGCAGGGGATGTGGGTGCTTTGAAGGGACCCAACTCAAGGAAGTATGCATGGAGCCATAGTTGAATGAACCATTGGGGTCCTCCCTACGAGTAGTTCAAACCCTTTTGGTAGAAGTCGGACCCAGACTTGTAAACGTGGCCAAGGAAGTAGGAGGCGAAGTCGAACTCTTCACCTCTGGAGAGCGCCAGTGCCAACAGGATGAACTCACTCATTACCCTTTTTCCAGAGTGGCAGAGGATATGCTTGTAAAGGGTATAGAGTATGTAGGAAAAGAACTCAGTCTCGGTTACTTCCCCTGTCAATTTTCTTTCCCTATTGTAGAAATGGGAAAAAGCTCCGTTGGAGGCAGTCAAACGAGCGAAGCCTTCAGTAGGAAGGTACTCCTTGGTAGGGTCGAATTGGGGGCCATATGGAATGAGCCCCAGCATTTGGGTAACGTCTAGAACTGTGGGTGCCATCATGCCACAGTTAAAGCGAAAGAAGTTGAAGGATGGGTCCCAAAAGGCCAAGACGGCCTGAATCAAAGAGGGATTTTATGGGACCCCCCTTCGAAGGAGGATAATAATATTCTTTAAACCCACCTTCTCTAAATCATCCGACTTCGCAGCCAACATGCGAGTGGTCCATATCTTCCAATCCTTGTCCAATGTAGGCCAACAGGGGAAGGATTTCCTCATAAAATTTTGCCAGTTGAGGTTTGAACAGGCCCGAATATCAGTATCCCCCAATCAAGGATAATAAAGGGAGAGAGTAGCAGGAATTTCTCCTATGAGTTGAGGGCCCAAGATGAAAGTACCTTCTTCGCTAGGGTTTGAAATGAAAATTCTGGCGTCGAGGTAAGACTCTTCAGTCGGTCCCTGGCTTTTTCCTGACACGAACCGCCTCAATGCCAGAGAAGGAGTAGGATGTTCTGGGATTGGGTTACTGGAAGAAGCCATTGATTCAGGTGGTGGTTTAACGTTGTTGGAGGGAGAGAGAAGAGAGGGTTCTGTTCTTGAGAGTTTTGAGAAAAACTGGAGTTTGAGAAGACTTGAATGCGTAGAGCGTAAGGGGTGGTTTTGAATCATTTCCGCTTTTATACTTCTGCAGGTGGGCCAGGCTTGTAGTGGGCCCATATCCTGGGGTCTGCTGGGGTTTGTTCTCTTTAGGAGAATTAATATTGTTAGAATTACTATTTTAACAATAAACCCAAGTCCAGCGCATTGGTAAAAGAGGAAATTTCATTAAGGAAAACTACTGGATTACAAAAATGAAATTTGCGTATTTACAAAAAATAGCAAAGGAAGGGAAATGCTAGTTCCTAAAAAAAAGGAGAGTACAAATTAGGCCTTCGAAGGGCCTGGGTGCTGAGAAGTTGCTTTCTTGTTCTCAAAGTAATGAGGAAAGGACCAAGTAACAAGGTTATGGAACTTGTTCCATGCAAATTGGAGGAATTTCAGCTCCATTTTCCTCATGTCTTCTTTGGAGTCCGACTCCAATTTCTTCTCCAACAGAGGCCTAAAGCGGAGCACAATGTTTTGGCCTTCCTTCGAAGTTTAGCCTCTTTTGTTGGACGCTTCACTTGTTGCCTTTTGAAGCACCTTCGAAGCTTCTTGTCTGCATGGCTAGGCACCACTTCGAAGGACTCAGCGGTGAAGTTTTGGATTTGGTCATGCAGCTTCTCAATCCTTTCTTTGACAATGGCATAGTCTTGAAGGATTTGATCGAAGCAATACGCAGCAGTATTGGCTTCGAGCCATGACTTGATCACTGGTAGAAAGTCCAAGAAGCAGTGGATTTGATAGGAAACTGCGGAAGGGATAGAACATAACACCAGTGTTTCACAAGCCCATTTGAAATTGGTTAGTGGCACTTGTTCTTCCAAGATGTGAATATCCAGGAAGGAGAAAGCTGCAAAAAGCTGCAAAGCTTTGCTCTTGTTAGCAGGGTAGATGGAATAACCGTATTGCCATTGGAAATGAGGGGTGTTGATGGCAAGGTTATTCACCTCAATGAACCAATCAGGCTCTTCAGGAAGGGGAACCAGCTTATTGGTCTCTTCGAAGTCCGCTGGGAAATGTGGGGTTTGTACCTCTATAAACCAGAGGGATTTTTGGGCTGGGGTCATGTGCTTAAAGTCGCAGTAAGGAGCATGCCCAAGATAGTTTTCCTCTTGCTTTAGGAAAGGAGAAAATTTGAGAGACGAATAGATTGATTCGAGCATGCCCATGTGAACGGTGTCATTACCGCTCAAAGGTAAGAATTGGCTCGCAAACAGGGTTCGAAAGTGATGGAATCTATTAGGTGTGGGGTCAGGTTGGTCGAACTTGACCAGGATAGTACCAGTGCTGGAGTTAGCGAAGTTTTCCTCCCATGAGCCCCAGTTGGACCCATCACATGAATTCGAACGGGTCAAAGAGGAATCCCAACCTGTGGGAGATGGGTTGGGAGTATGGAATGTTCGATCAGAATTAATTTTTCCTGCCAACATTTGAGGAGAATTTGGAGGAGACATTTGGGGAGAGTGAGATTGATGATCGAGGTTATCTAGGATAAGATTGATTTCTGGAAGAGAGTCCATAAACGTAGGACTTCTTAGCAGAGAAGACTCAAATTCGAAGGGGTTTATGAGGGGTAATGTGATTCGTTAAACCCTATCATTAACTGCCATTTATAGGAAAATTATTGTAGCTATCTTTGGAAAGCTCAATAGACGTGCATGGGAATGAAATCATGTCATACTTCGTGCGTCCGAATTTGAAGGGACATGGGCAGAGAACGTGTGCCATTAACATTTATTTAGCATAAATAAAATGTTAATGCGGGGGGTGTGTTTACATCCTAAAATGTGCCACCCAATGAGAAAATTTCACGTGGCACCGAATGGTATGGCGGCCATACGAAACCTGTCCCAGTCGAGTGCCAATTATAGAGGATTACAGGAATTAAATAGGACACTATTTTTATGACAAACGGTGTCGTTTTGGAGTGAACCGGTGTCGTTTGGGTAACGATTAAACAATGGTTTGGGAAGTTATTGGATTTAACCGTTGATTTAAGCATTATGATCATCGAACGGTATCCTCACTGCCCTGTTTTATAACTGAAATCAAACGCAATTGCAGGGAATCATTTAGGAAGCCAGACGTGTTGCATTAATTCACGTTGCTTGAAAATAGGAACCACGATCCAGGAAGTGGCCATGAACACCATGATCGAAGTGTGCAGGGGAGGAAAGAGTTCTGGAAATATCAATGTAACCGTTCGAAAGCCCCCTCAACCGTTTTATGTGGCCAACGTGGGCATCAATCGAAGACATGGAGATCGAAGGCACACCCAGTGTCTATAAAAAGAGAAGTAAAGCGAAGAGAGAAGCCCCCACAAAAATTCATATCATCTGACAACTCATACAAAATGATTGCTCAGAGATCTATCTTAGATTAGTTTTTAGTTTAAAGTAGGATCTTTTTATAAGTTGAAGGCTTATTTGCATGTAAGATTGCTTTTGATTAAATTCAAGTTCTCTTATTTTCTTGTAAGTTTTTTCTTACCAAAGAATAGTCGTTTGTAAGTACACTTTTGATTAAATTCAGTGTGCTTATATTTCTGTATTATTCTTGAAAGAGTCTTAAGAGTGTTTGCATACAAATTTACCTTTGATTAAATTCAGGTTTGTTTGTGTTCAATCATCTTTTCTGATTCGAAGCGCGTCAATCTTTTATTTGGTTGATACCTTAAGAAAAAATCCGCTTAGTTGAGGTAATCGAACGGATAACACAATTGCCTGATTGAGATTAGTTATTTCAAACCAATTTGAAAAGAGTAATTTCTTCTCTGAAATTATTTCTTTTCTGGCACGCCCGCACACAATCATTTGCCATTTGATTGAGTTAATTCAGCCCAAACACGGCCGTCCGATCCTTATAAATATTTTAAGGTTGTGATCGTCAAATCATTTCTTTCTTAATACGCACAAACAAATACCAAATTACTTTTAGCTGCGGTTCCCCCCTTACCTAAAATCATGATGTCAGAACGTAGTACAATCTCAACTTAAATAGGTCACCCGCTCTATCCGACTACTCTACACGTCAAATGTAATCTACACATATCGCAGTAAAGATTTTGAGTTGTTTTTCTATTTGATAATAAAAAAGGTAATGTTAAATAGATATATGTTGCCCAAAAAGTAAGGAGAGAGGGGGGATAGATTTATAAGAAGAATTTGTCATTCTTGGTTTCGGAGTTGGTCTCTTGGCTTTAGTTTGCTTTGGTATTGCGGTATTGCCAATTGTTGGGTTGTTTTTAGCAGTTTTTCGGTTTTCGGTGTTTGATTGTGGTGTTTTGGTTGGCATGTTGCCTTCTTTTGGTTTTAGTTCTCGGGTGGCGTATGCCGGTGTGCCCGTAATCCCTTTAATTTTTGTTTTTCTTTTCAAAGATTAATAGAAAAAATGCCAATTTTAAAAAATATAAAGCACAATCAAGGCAAAAATTATAAGATTTCGACGAAAAGATAACAAAAGTTCAAATAAGATTAAATTTTGACAGAACACCATTTAATAGTAATTAAGTTAAGCCGAATCTAGCCTGAATTTCGTCTTGCTCGTGAAATTAGCTAATCTCCCTCATTTTCTCCCTCATTTACTGATCAAATATAAGCTCGTTTGTTTGATTAGATAAATAATGAAATTCATATATTTTGATAGGATATATTGTCCTATGAAATTCATAGTGATGAGGTTAATAATTCCTCGTGGTATTATACATCTCATATGATAGGTTGTGGAATTATAATTCCTTGACTTGTAAAAATTGAATCCAAACACCGGATATGTGATTCATCTAAATAAATACTGTGTAATATAACGCTTGTATTTGATCCAACAAACCAGCCCATAGATTAGTCTCCCAACATCATTCAAGGCCTCGGACTGCTCTCCAACAATTGAACGATCTTGGTTTGGGACTTCTCTAATAAGAGCAACGCGCATAGATGGATGTGCGCACAAATTTGTTGGGAAATACAAATGTACATGGGTTCCACACGGTAGATGTGGAGCTTACACAATTGCACATATTAGACGGTTCCAGACACAAGTGTCAGTCTAGATCTGCACCATTAATTTATGTATACACTAGTAATTGCTTTCTAAACATGGTCTAAATGAAGTATCAAAATCCACTTTTTCAAAGTTTTTGTGTGTGGATACAACGGTTCTTTTTAACGCCATCTCACATGAGTTGAGTTTCGAATATGCGTATGATCCCACCTCATGCGAAAGGAGCATTACAAATAATCGTGAATTAGAAAAATTTCCCTTCTCCCAGCAAAATCAACTTCCCGGAAATTTTCATTTTAAGAATAAGCTTCAAACATAGTCCATCTAACCAAGTTCATAAAATAGTCAAACACAACAAATGTTACCAAATCTGTTTAATTCCGTTAATTGCATTCAGGGATAGCATCAGAGATATTAAGAATGTATAATCATACGAGATTCCAACTTGAATTCAATTTTTTCAACATCCACTCACTCAAAAGTAACACCCCTATCGCACTTGTTTTTTTAACTGACCTAGAAAAATGTAGAAAAGCAAAATAATTCTAAGATTACATATAACCAAGTAAGGAGTAGAGTTTGAAACTCTGTCTACCCAAAAGGCTCCAACAAAAATCTACAATCTTCAATCCTAGACATATTATGAAACTCCAAATCATCAAAACCAACAGCTCAAGTTGTATGGAACAATAATTTTGTTCTCTTACCTATTAGTTAAAAAGAAAAAAAGTATGATGCGAAGAATTACTATTGGTCGCAAAGAATTACTTATGGCCGCAAAATTTTATTCCTAGCGAAAAGAATTACTCCTAACCTTGAAAAATTACTATTGGCCGCAAAATTTTACTCCTGGCTGCGAAAAATTACTCATGCTGCAAAGAATTACTCTTGACCGTGAAGAATTACTATTGGCTGCAAAGAATTGCTCATGGCCGCAAAATTTTACTCCTGCCGCGAAGAATTACTCTTGGCCATAAAGAATTACTATTGACTGCAAAGCAATACTCTTGACCGCAAAATTTTACTCTTGGCGGCAAAAAATTACTCTTGACCGCAAAAAATTGCACTTGGTCACGTCAAATTGCACTTGGCCGCATCGAATTGCACTTGGCTTGTAATTCAATGCGACCAAGAGTAATTAGTAGCGGCTAAGTGCAATTCGATGTGGCCAAGTGTAATTCAATGTGGCCAAGTGCGATTCAATGCAGCCAAAAATAATTGGATGCGTCCAGGTGCAATTTAATGCAGTCAAATGCAATTCAATGTGGCCAAGTGCAATTCAATGCGGCCAAAAGTAATTCTCGGCCAAGAGTAATTCTTTGCAGCCACGAGTAATTCATTGTGGCCAAGAGTAATTCTTCGCGGCCAAATGTAATTCTTTGCAGGCAAAAGTAATTCTTCGCGGCTCGGAGTAATTTTTTTCCTAGGAGTAATTTTTTGTGAACTTCTAATTTCAGCCATATATTGGCTCAATGGTTGAGATGGAGAGACTTTTTTTGTGTCCCCGAAACGCTCTCTTATATATATTCTTCAAATTAGCACAGAATCTAAAAAGTTTAGGTATTTTTTTCTTTTTTTTAAAACAAATCACAGAGACATTACTGTACAATTGTTAGGAGTAAATAAACCCACATGGCAATTGTGTAATATTTGCAAAAAGTGTGAGCACTTTACTAAAAGGAGAAGAATGAGCCTAAAGCCTAAACTATTGGATCAAAGTAATCATTCATTGCAACAACTTGTCTTTTGTTAAGAATGGATGGGCCCTACACTCTTGTGTTAACTCCAATACAGAAACACAGACACACATGTATATTTTCATTGGCTTTCGATAAAGGTGAAGATGAAACTTTGACTTAGAATTAAGATGCAACAAAATCAATACATTTGTTGTCACCAACATATTGTAATGAATCAAATAATCAAATATATAATTAATCAGTTTTTTTCCCTCAATCACTCAACCAACTAAACATTTAGCAATTTAAATACATTTCAAAAAATGACAAGGCCCGCATAAATAAATGAATAAATATATATATATATATATATAGAGAGAGAGAGAGAGAGAGAGAGAGTGTGTGTGTGTGTGCGCGCGCGCGCGTGCGCGCACTAAACGTATGTGTGAAAAAGAAAGTAGTTTTTGATTCAAAATTGAAATCCATTTTTGAATTAACGTGTGAGGGAGAGAGAGAGAGACAGCCCTAGATCATGATAACCGTTTTTAACTGATAACTGTTAGAAAAGTAAGAAAAAATCGAAAATAAGGAATCAGAATAAGATTTGCTGGAAACATCAATTTTAGTTTTTATTTCGTTCTTCTATCAAATATTCATTCTTTCCAAATACTAGTATATTTCTAGTCTTACTACCTGTAAATCACAACCATAGAAAAAATATGTACAAATCTGAAGGTCCAAAATATGGAGAATTCAAAAATCGTTGCTCCGTAATATATAAATTTTCGCTCTTCGATGAGTCCCACAACACACGATTACCTACACCGTACCAACAAGAGGAACTTCTGAACGTACAAGAACTTCCATTGACTAGAAATAGCCAAAGGAACATGGAGTATCAAATGTCTACTGCAAAAACCAAACAAACACAAATGCCCCACATGACAAGGTCATGTTCCCCTTCTGGTCATCAATTATTAGGACAAACAACATCAGATCCTAAAGACATTCCGGTATATCTCAAATTGAAATCACTGTCTTGTACCAAACTGGACTTGGAAGTTTTCTAGCTCATGTAGATTGCAAAATTCCCTCTTGCTCATTCTCTGTTTTCCATGGTTGTTTAACAGCATCATTTTGGCAATTTAAAGTGGAAAATTTATGTGAACGAATTGTGTTTTAAACGTGTGTGTCAGCTCAATACCATTGCGCAAGATCATGGTATTGAGCCAGATCAAAAGGTGGTTAGAAAAATACTTCCGTCATTGTTGGGGATCAAAAGTTGAGTAGAAGAGTACTTTGAGTACACGCTCAAGAAGTATGTAGACAAGACTGTTGTCCCTTCTCTTCTGTTTGATAGGTCTTTCGAAGGGCAAATTGCTTCCTTGCACATCGCAACAGAAATCTGCTACAATTTGGAAATGGAATGGGATGCTCATGATGCATCAGAAAATGAAAGGGATAGTGCTGTATCACAACACATGATGCCCCCCTCTGATTCGTCCTTGTCGTGGGAAGAAAACAGAGAACTATGCAGAACTCTATCACGCTACATGATGTATCTGCTTGCTATGCGCCCTTCGTTGTTGCCTACTGCCTCATCAGACGATTATGTGAGCGACTCTATCCGCATTCCGAAACCAGACACTGATGGTTTGCTAGATGTGAAGGCAGCTTGCCGATGTTTGTGGGAATCAGATGAGTTCGGAACGGCTAAAACTATCGAAGAGGTACAGAGTAAACATAAGGATGAGAGATGGGATGTTTGGAAGCTGATGCGGGTGGGGATGTTATACTACGCAACGAGTAAGGGTTAGAGAAATGAACATTTTCAACAGTTGAGCCAGGGAGGCAAGTTTCTCACTTTCCTTTGGTTCTTTCTTCTACAATCAGGCCCGGTCCTAGGCATAAGTTCACCAGATAGCCGGATAGGGCTCCCAGTTTTTGGCCCAAAATCTAGGGAGGTGAGTTTATCACTTTCCTTTGGTTCTGTCTTCAACAATCAAGTCCAGTCCTAGGCATAAGTTCACCATACAACCAGTCGGATAGGGCTCCTAGGTTTTGGCCCAAATTTAGGGCCCCAAAATACAATATGTAATATTGATATATTCAATAACCTGCTCATTGAATATCACATTCCGACTTCTTACAATCTTTCGATTTTGCGCATCCCAAAATCGATAGCCGAATTCCTCATCATCATAGCCAATAAAAAACATTTATTAGACTTAACTTCCAATGTATTACAAGCATTAAAATCAATATGAACGTATGAAATACAGCCAAAAATTTTAAGAAACGAAAGGTTTACCTCCTTTTCGCTCCAAACCTCCTCGGGCAATCTGAAATTCAAAGGAACCAACGGTCCTCGATTTATCAAGTAAGCCGTAGTGCTCACTGCATCAGCTCAAAAAGTTTTTGGTAACCCAGCATGCAGCCTCATGCTTCTTGCTCGCTTATTCAGGGTCCTGTTCATGCGCTCGACCACACCATTCTGCTGTGGTGTCCCCAGAATGGTCTTCTCCATCCCAATCCCGTTAACAGCACAATATTCCTTGAACTTTTTATCCTCATACTCACCTCCATTATTTGGCCTTAGACATTTCAGTCTTTTCATTCTCCACCAAAGCTCTCCACTTCTTAAAAGTTTCAAAGGCATCAGATTTATTTCTCAAAAAATAAACCCATACCTTCCTGCTTGAGTCATCGACGAAACTCATGTAGTATCTTGACCTACCAAGCGATTCAACAGGAGTGGGACCCCACAAATCTGTGTAGACCAACTCCAACTTCCTTGACCTTGGAGTCCTGCCGTTTTTCAGAAAGCTAATCTTCTTCTGCTTCCCAAAAACACAACCCTCGCACAAGTCAAACTGAACCGACTTCAACTCTACAAGTTTACCCTTGGAAAGAAGTACCTTCATGCCCTTTTCACTCATGTGACCCAATCTTTGGTGCCAAAGGTCTGCATCACAACTTTTAGTAGCAAATGCAACTGTATCCCTTATGCTCTGTGTCATGTACAACGTCCCTATCTTGGTCCCATGAGCCACAACCAATGCTCCCTTTGTAATCTTCCACTGATCATTGAAAAATGAGATTGAATGACCCTCTGTATCTAACTGTCCCACAGAAATCATATTTCTCATCAAATTCGGAACATGTCTAACTTTCTGTAGTGACCATGAAGACCTATTCGGCAATCTAATTCAAACATCTCCCATACCCACAATATCCAACGCTTCACCATCAGCCAAATACACCTTTCCAAAATTACCAGCAACATAGTTCTCGATAATTTCCCGGTGTGCAGTGGTATGAAATGAAGCTCCTGAGTCCAACACCCAAGAGTCTATCGGACTGTCAACTAAAAGAAGCAAAGCATCCTGATTTTCAATAGCAACAACATTAGCAGAATCATTATTTTGCTTTTTCGGCTCCTTACAGTTTCTCCTATAGTGGCCCATCTTGTTACAGTTCTAACACTGAACCTCATGTAGAGGGGTCCTTGACCCACTCCTTCCTTTCCTCGACCTCAACCTTCCTCTATCAGAACCCCTATTCTAGCACCTACCCCTAGTCTCGGTATTCAAAGCGGAACCTGAACTAAATGAATAGGATTCTCCGGCATCTCTTCTACGAACCTCCTCACTCAAGATTAAATCTCGAATGTCATCGTATTTAAGTTTCTCCTTGCCAGCGGAGTTACTAATAGCCATTCTCATACCCTCCCAGCTATTGGATAACAAAGCCAAAACAATCAAGGCATGTATCTCATCATCAAACTCAATTCAAACAGCAGACAATTGATTCGTAATAGTATTAAACTCATTAAGATGGTTGGCAACTGCAGCGCCTTTCGACATCTTAAGATTAAATAACTTCTTCATGAGATGTACCTTATTGTTCACCGAGGGTTTCTCATACATACTTGACAAGACCGCTATCATATCCCCAACGGTCTTCTCTTTCGCGACATTGTAGGCCACCGATTTTGTCAACATCAAACAAATAATCCCCAAGACTCTCTTGTCTAGGGTTTTTCAGTCTTCATCTTTCATCCCTTCCGGTTTCTTCCTTTCCAACGGTGCGTTCAAGCTTTTTCCATACAGATAATCCTCTATCTGCATCTTCCAATATCCGTAGTCTGAACCATCGAACTTTTCGATTCCGTTTACTTTTCCTTCTTCTCCTACCATCGATGCTCCCACTCAACCTGGGTGCTTTGATACCAGTTGTTAGGGCAAGAGAACAAACACACAGGAAAAAGAAACAAGCAATCGAAAGAACAAGACACGCGATATACGTAGTTTCAACTTAAGCAATTTGCCTAATCGTACTCTACGGGGTGTTGGGCGGTTTCACTATGATGAAAAGATGAACAACAATACAATGGGAGGTGACCCTAACTTTGCTTTTATAGTCTAACAAGTTAGCACACCAAAAAATCCTTAAAAAAACGCTTCTTGGGTCCCACTGGTTCGGACCAGCTTTACCTTTGGTCCGGATCGACCAAAATTCCAGCAACTTCAAAATTGAATTCTGTTTGCGATGGTCTAGACCAGTCTCACGGTGGTCCGGACCAAGGTCACAAAAATTGATCATCTTCACATTTTAACAAAACTTTAATGTATCTTTTGTAGTGTATTCTCTACATTGGGTTCAATGTTGCAAGTGTACTTGAATCTCATTTGAGTGCTGTTCGATTTTGGCTATGATTGACTTACCTTGAAGGTTATGCTTTGTTTGAGATGTGATACCACGGCACTGTAGGAGGATTGTTCTTTTTTCTTTTTTTTTTTGGAAAAGAGGAGGAGGAGCATTGCTCTTTGTTAAAGAGGAAGAAACAATAAAAGAACCAAGAACGCGAAGAAAAGAATCCTGCGTTCTGTACTAGGGCATAAATTTTCCACTTTAAATTGCCAAAATGATGCTGTTAAACAACCTTGGAAAACAGAGAATGAGCGAGAGGGAATTTTGCAATCTTCATGAGCTAGTAAACTTCCAAGTCCAGTGTGGTACAAGACAGTGACTTCAGTATCGTTAAAAGAACCAAACCTGAACAACAACCTTATAAATGAAATTTAGCACTACTAATCCAAGATAATTTCACCTTGTTTTTGCACCAACTTTATTGGTAATTTGCCGATCAAAAAAAAACTTTATTGGTAATTTCTCCGGTTCGAACTTGGAAGTTTACAACTCTTCCTATAGCTGCTTCAATGTATGTTCATGAATTAGCTGGGTTTCCACACCGACTCTTCTTCAGATTCTGCCAAAATGACCCTAATTTTGTCTATGCCGGCTTCTGCCTCAGATTTGTGCCTAGCAGTAGTTGCTCCTGCTTTTTGGTTCTTGAAACGATGTACTAGTTATCTTTCTGTGGACATCCTCGGAGCATGGAAGTACAGAACACCACAATTGGAATACATTAATTGGAAGCAATATATGCTTTCCAGGGGCCTTTTTTGGTTTTAAGTTTGCATACTCCGTGTTTACAATGCACCGCGCATATTGGCGTGTTTCTATGGAAGTACTATTGCTAATCAGAAGAATATAACATGCTTCAACTTGTCTGTCTTGAATACTAATTAACCAAAAGGTAACCATTTCAAGCAAGGAATCGTTCTTTTCTGGCCTGTGAAACACTTTGTTCCTATATATACGAGTGGGAGGCGCAATATGTAGAGCACATTGTGTCTTATTTTTTTCAAGTCATCACAGGCTAGAAGGCTACACTTTTCAAGTCATCATGCACAGGCTAGAAGGCTACACTACAGGTAAGCTTTCACATTATTGCAAGAGAATTTTTTAGCCTTACAGTTGTTTTGGTTTATTGACATTTTAGTTTTCACTTCCCAATTCTAGGTTTCCAGTTTAAGTGTTAGTTCAGTTTCTGCTTATTTTAAGTTTTGTGGAGAGTATAGCGTAAAGGCAAGGATGGATAAAACTCAAACCTCGGTTCTAGTGGGAGATCGAGCTCATATCTTTGAGAAAAAAAGTTCGTCAAAATCCTTCCGTCGTCCTTAAACGGAATTCAGGACTACTTTTCTGTACTAACCACTAATAATCTGCCGTGTGTATGGGTTACAAGATGACATGGGCTGCCTCATCAGATTATAGGTAAAAATCATGTTAGGATAACTGCACTTGTGTACCGTTTGATGGCACTTTATATGTACCAACTACATGTGCTATGTGGGATCAATTAAGGTGCAAGTAAGCTAGCACAAAGACCTGAGTTATAAAAATGAAATCTAAAGTTGTCAGTTTGGGAGCAAGAATTTTGTTTTGTCCATTCTTAAAGATCTTAAGCTTTACAAAACTGTAATGTTGCATATGGTTAAGTAAGTTGAACCTTAAACTTGTTTGTGTATCTTTCTTTTTTCTTTTTCCATATGTAACTTTTCAAACTTATGTGTTGAAGACAAGTGTGTGATGGATCCAATTCCAGCATTGGTGAGGAGACTCTGGGATGTGTGGGATCTACCGTCTACGGCTACTCGTTCTCGTAAGTCTCGCTTTACAGATCATCCTTTCGCTATCTGGCAATCGCAAAAAATACATATCGTCACCATGGATTAGTATCCTTATTTGGTCAACCTATTTAATGGTTGACTGGGTAGCAACTGTTGCCTTGGGCAAGCTATCAAATGCCCAAGGCGATTATGACAATGGCAACGCATTGAGGGCCATATGAGCACCTTTGCTTTTGCTACACCTTGGCAGTCCTGACACAATTACGGCTTACTCTTTGGAAGATAATCATCTCTAGATGAGACACCTTCTCGGACTAGTGGTTCAATTGTCTGTTGCAGTTTATGTTACTCTTATGTCCTGGAAACATTCTTGGTTTTCAAATATGTCAATCCCGGCGTTAGTGGCTGGATTTATCAAGTATGGGGAGAGAACATGGGTTCTCTTTTCGGTGAGCCGTGATAAATCCAGGGAGATTGTGCCCTTTGGCAATGTAGGCAATGGATCAAATCTTGGCAATAATAGCACGCTGGAGGATAACAATTCTATACGCACTCTATGTATTGCCCAAAGATCTGTCAAGGCATTTAAGGAATCTACACAGTTGTATGACAGAGAAAAACTGGTTGAGATGGGAGATGTCTCTGGAGCATGATGACATTAGCCTGTTCTGGAATGCCATAGAGGTTGAAATGGGGCTCATGTTTGATTTGTTATGGCTCATGTTTGATTTGTTATACACGAAGGCACTCATAAACTTTCTCGACTAGTTTCTCGTGTACGGTGGCTGTGTTGATAGGATTAATCCTCTGACTTATTACCACTGGGGAAGATCGACAGACATGGCATAAGGTTGACATCGCCATCACTGAGGTGCTAATTGTAGGAGCTCTAGCATTGGAGATCTATGCAATCCTTTTGCTGTATTTATTCTCTGATTGGGGAATGCTTTGGCTAATTAAGCACGATAGAGGCAAACAAGTAATCCAGCTGAGGAAGAAAATTTCATGGCTTTTCCTCCCAAAACAGTATCGGTGTAAAATAATGGGGCAATTCGACCTACTTGATTATTGGCTCAAAAAGCGTATTTCGGTCATTAAGCCAGATCAAGGTGTTGAGTACTCAGATCAAAAGGCATGTAGAAGAATACTTGGATCATTGTTGGGGATCAAAAGGTGGTCAGAAGAATACTTCAAGGACATGTTCAACAGGACTGCGGACATTGTCCCTTCTCTTCTGTTTGACCCAATTTTACATTGTTGTCGATGTTTGACTAGTCCTGATCTACACCCTAGGAGAGCCGTTGAAGAGTATCCCGTTTGGAAAGCATTCTTCAACACGTCTTTGGAAGAGCAAATTAGTTGCTTGTACTTCGCAACAAGAATATGCTACAATTTGGAAACGGAATGGGATACTCATGATGCAGCTGATGATCAAAACAACAGGCATGGTATTGTATCACAACAACACACGATGCCCCCCTCCGTTTTGTCCTCGTCGTGGGAAGACAACAAGGAACTATGCAGAACTCTGTCACGCTACATGATGTACCTACTTGTTATGCGCTCCTCGTTGTTGCCTATTGTCGCATCAGATGATTATGCGAGCGACTCTATCCGCGGTGCGGCACCAAACCTCGGAGGTGCACGAGATGCAAATTTTTGTGGGAATCAGATGAGTTCACAACGAATGGAATTGTCGAAGAGGCAAAGAGTATGCCTAAGGATGAGAGATGGGATATTTTGAAGTTGATGTGGGTGAGAATGTTTTGCTACGCGGCGAGTAAGGGTCAGAGAAATTAACATTTTCGACAATTGAGTCAGGGAGGCGAGTTTATCACTTTCCTTTGGTTCTTTCTTCCACATACAAAGATGAGAGTTTATCATGATGGTCCTTGAACCATGATAATCTGTTCCACACTCGATACTACCCTTCAAATTACCTTTGATGCCAATATTTTCATTTATATGTTCTTCGATACTAAACTTGTGAAATAAATGTTCTGAATTGATCGATAAGAAAGCTGTGAGAGCTCCTTTGTGCTAGCATTGTTGTAAGAACTAAATTTTATTTTTCTAATTTGATATTTTAAATTTACTTATTATGGAGTTGTCATTGATGCATGTATCTTTATCACCTGCACGTGATTTAGGGTGTCTTCCTAATTAAAGAGAGTAATCTCGTTGATAATGTGGGTTAGTTGGACACCCTTGTGGACTTGGTCCAGCATCTCAAACATTGGCTTTCAAATGTGAATGTAGTATATAGCACCGATCTGTAATTATGTTAGAAAACACGCAAGTTTGCATGAACATTTCCATACAATACTGCTATGTGTACATATGCAAGAGAAGGAGCGTTACCTATGTCCAATTAGTATCAAATGTGATCACCCCAAAAAGTAAATTCTGTTGTAGAGGATAATCTTTGCTTTGGGTTTGTTTGCATGTGCATGTGATGTGTCTGTGTGGAGTAGTAAAGTTGCAGGACAAGAGAGCAGGTGGGAGTAATTGTGTGTGGGGGCCAATCCAGTTGGCTTGTGTGGTTCGATTTTAAATAATGTATTATTTTTTCTAAATCAATTATATTATATTATGTTGACAGTTGTCTTAATTAATAGAATATGACGACGTAGCGTAATGTAATTTATTTAGAGAAAATAAATATTTATGCCGGCGGTGTAAATAATTTAATCTTGATTTTAATCTTGACTTTATGTTGTTTTGATTACAAATATGTGTGTGCAAGTAGTGGGTTAGGCCCAGTTTCCACTAACAATTTTTGGTAAAAACTTGAGTCATTTTTACAAGCACGTGACCATTGGTTTCATGATATCATCACATGTGACGATATTGGGGCCCAATACAACACGTACACCCGGCATTTCATGACATCATCCCCTTCCAGCCTGTGACAATGGAGCCTCTTAGGTGGAGGAGTATTGATCACACACTTATAATGTATAAAACTCACAAGAGAATTGCACAAATACACTCACGATATATTGATTTCACTCAATTTGAAATACAAGGAGGAAATTCTATCTCTCTTTATCTCTCTGATTCTCTTCTACTTCACTCATACTTTTACAATCAGATTATAATCCTATTTATAGGTAGAACCATAAAAAAAAAAACAAGAATGAGATAATCTCTCATTTATTGCAAATCTCAAAATATATCACGCAACCTTCAAAGTCTTCAGAAATCTTCAAACTTGATATTGAACAGTTCACCCATGTGTTTTTCAAGGGCCCCTCAAGTTTATCCTTTCAACAGAGCCTAATACAGGGCACCCGGCATACAAGTCTCCTTTTAAGTAGAAAGCGGAATCCTTTTGTTGGCCGGTTGTAGGTAGAGAGTGAAGAGTCTTTTCAAAATAATGAGAGCTTTACTTTTCCTTTATCTCAAATCTGTTTTCTTTCTATCCTTAATCAATGAGGAAAAAAGGAGAGACTGGGCTTTAATTATGAACATCATATATATGGTAAACTTTTAACTGTTAATTAATATCCATCTACTAGAGTTTGTCCGCCACGGCGCAACACGTTTTGAATATAATAAAAATGAATTGCTAAATTATTGACCACCTCGCCAACGAAACTGAATTATACGGGAGGAATTTTTTCTTAAATTAGGATCAAATAGATTTTTTTTCTTACCCTTTTGTTTAGTTTACAAAAAAAAAAAAAAAAAAAACCACACCAAAAAATTTGAAATTGATCAACCGATAAACAAAAGTGTTTCTTACCTTTTTGTGTTTACAATATGCTTTACACTAATTTTATACATGAAATTTTATTACTTTCTATCTTTCTACATAAAAGAGAGTTGGGATAGGAAAAGTTAGAGAAGATTTCGCTTTTGCTTCGGAGAGAGAGAGTGCTAAGGTTTCAAAAATTACTTCCCTTTCTTATTTCAAAATTCGGCTCTTGTTTTTGGCAATGAAATTTTATTATTTTCTATCTTTCCATAACAAAAGAAAGTTGGAATAAGAAATGTTAGAGAAGATTGAAAATAGGATTTTTCAGCCTAGGACTCTTTTTAGCCGTAGGATTTATGAGGAATAAGTTTGGGCCGTTAGATTTATGTACATAAAATTCAAATACTGAGCTGTTTTATTATATAGATTTTGCTATAAACAAAGCCACACCCCCACAGATTCGCCAATGGCCTAACCTCTCTAAGTGAGATTAATTGGAGAAATTATTCATTGCTCCATGCTCCACCATGTTGAAAAGTCAGCTTGATTAGAATTGAGTCAGATAAGTTTCAAAAGGCAAGTGGATGGTTTGGTGAAGAAAAACGTGGAGCACTATTCCTTATCAGGCTTGAAAACTTAGAGCTTCAGTGATATTTTTTGGGATTTGCAAAATAAATGAGAGATTATCTCGTTTTTTTTTTTTTTTTTCTTATTGTTCTTCCTATAGATGGGCTTGTAATTTGTATTGTAAAAGTGTGGGAGTTGAATGAGAGAAAGGCAGAGAGACGTATGAGAGCATTCTAATCATTTGTGTGCTTTATCAATAAAAGTGTGCTTACTATTGTGTGTGAATATTCCTCCTTCCATCACACCACACAATCATATATATGGGTCTGCACATTTGGTTAATTTGATGGGCCACATGATTGCGTGGTAATATGGTATGTTTGGGGTATCACGTGACCGTATCCTAAAAGTACCGAATAATGTGGAGATTTGTTCTTGGAAACCAAATCACTATCTTAGCAATTTACAAGCACGTGATATCGCTTGTGACCACCGCCACCGGTTTCATCACATCGTCCCCCTCCTCTCTGTGACCGATGGAGCCCAATAGAGCGCATCCGGCATACGCGTTTCCTTCTAAAGTAGAAACCGGATCCCTTTTGTTAGCCGGTTGTAGGTGGAATTTACTTTTAATAATAACTGTATAAATAGGCATGCAGTTAGGTTAATTTCATTTGTTAGACACCTTGAAATTAATATTCCAGAAGTAGTCTCACTCACTCATACAGAAGTATTCCTGCATTTTCAGTTCTTGCATGTAGAAAGCCTTCAGTACTTCAGCAATAATTAATATTGTAAGTATATATCTTCTTTCAATCCTGGCCGGCCTTCTACATATTATAGCAAGTATAATTAAGATGGTTTAACCCATGCATGCATTCTTCTACATGTTACTAGCTACCATATCAGATACTTGCACTTAGTACGTAGTTGAGCAGTAACCTGGTTTGATCGAGCGTCAGTCATTCTTTAGACGACCCTGCGTGCCCCGATTTGCTACAACACCTTCACCTTCTTCTTCAATTTGGACTCCTCGGTATGTTTTTTCTCTTCTACGTGTTTGATTTGGTATGTATATATAAGCTGCAATTTAGGGTTTTAAGTGATGGATTAGAGGTTAATTATTTGGGGTATGAATTGTTGGATTGAGGTCCGTGGTAGGTTAACGTTTTCTTCGAAGGTTGGGTTTCTTTTGTTTTTTTTCTTTTTTGATCGGAAAAAAATTTAGTAATCTCTGCGATATTACAAAGATTAAAAGGACAATGACAGAAAAGAAATTAAAATTACTTAATCTCCACATTACCCGAGACCAACCAAAGACCCAATCGCTAGGTTTCTTTGGGAGTTTTATTGAGTGTGTTTTGTGTACCAAAACTATTAGCTTAGAACTGTGAATCTGTGATACAATCACACGTACACCAAGACAAGTTAAGCGTATAAATTACCTTTATCATCGTTAAGCATATAAATTACCTGGGTCAATTAGTTTAGAATTGTTTTAGACGTACTTTAATAATTGTATTTCTTTTTTAAACTTATTGTATAAATCATCTATCTTAGTGTGTAGTACCAATCATAGAATTTCTTAGACAGTGAAAATTCATCCCCTATGAAAATTTCAGCATTTATTGCCTAAAATGCAACTTTTGATCCAATCTTATAACTTACAAAACTACTTTTAAAAGTTCATATATCTCTAAAAACATTCAAATTTTTCCAAAAACATGCATGTGTATCAATGCTTTGCTTTTTTATCATTTGCTAGTGCTTTAAAAAAAATCACGGCTGTAGTCTCCCATTTCCATTACACATTGACCTATACTCCTGTTATCTGCGACCGTTACTTAACCGTCTAATGCTTTAAAAAAAATCACGGCTGTAGTCTCCCATTTCCATTACACATTGACCTATACCCCTGTTATCTGCGACCGTTAGCCGACCGCAATTTAATACCATGGCTTCTGCGAATATAAATATGCTTTAATTGCTCTGTCTTAAAGACTAACCGAAAGATCCAATCAAGGAATTGTTTTCGATCTCTTTTCTTTTCTGTACTGTGGCACATTTTGTTCTACATATATGAGTCGGAGGTGCAATTAACATTATTGCAAGAGAACTATTTCCCCTTACGGTTAATTTTTGTTTATTGAAATTTTAGTTTCCACCTCCCAGTTTAAGTGTTAGTTCAGGTACCTGTGCTTGTTTTAAGGTTTTGTGGAGGGTGATACCGTAAAGGGTAGGACGGATAAAACTTGAACCTCGGTCCTAGCATGAGAAGTCATATCTTTGAGAAAAAAAGTTTGACATAAGTCTTGTGTTTACATTCGTTTTTGACACTCAATCCTAGACAATTGTTGGAAAGCCATTTAATTAGAATTTGATTAAATTGGGCCATGAAATGAAGATTTGTTGGATCAAAATTAATGGGCCGAACCTATGTCGACTGGGCCCGGTTAATTTTTAACCCAATCTGATTAACAATTAAAATTACGGGCCATGGGTCATGTCATTTTTTGAAGATCAAAACAAGGCCCAATTAATTTTGGTGTGATTAGGACACGGACTATGGGAATGGTAGGCCTTGATTGTAAAGGCCCGTGATTACATATGATTGTTTGGACATTCTGGAACCATCCCATGGAAAGGGGAAGTGAAGTTAGCAGGGAGTAGTCGCCACGTGGCTATTAGACTAAGTCAAAATGGCCCATTACTCTTTGAAACCCATGGAAAGAGGGGGTGTAAGAGGAACACGTGGCCCACTATTTTCTTAGCTGCCCATGATCAAGAAATAGCATGTGGTTAATTGGTTTTCACTTCTGGTAATTCCTCTCGGACCGCCCATTATCACATGATTGGAAAGTTACGTGGGACACTTGTCATCTCAGGAAAAGGGCGGAAAATCCATCTCATGTAGAAAACCGAAGACCCTTGCCTATAAATACTAGATCACAAGGTGAAAAAATGGTTCACATATCAATCAAGCTCAACGCTTAAAACCAAAGTCTTCCCAATCAAGCAATTATCTCACTTTTCTCACCTTCACTCGGTTACTTCTTCAAGTAATTTGAGTTTCCATCTCTCTTGTACTCCCAACTTTATTATTACGACATAATAAAGTTACTTCTACGTTGTTACTTCTTTACCTACACGGTTAGGAAATTACTAAGCCCTCGCTCGTAGAGGCAAAACCACGAACCAACATTATAATCCAGCCCTTAGGTTTGCAGCACTTTCGCCCTCACGGTTAAGAAGTCAGAAAAGGGGCACTCAGTCCTTTACGTTAGACGCGACAAGTCCTGGCACGCCCGCTCAGTCCTCGAGCCATTTCGGAGCCGAACACCTTGCATTTCGATGGAAACTATCGGACAACCACAAATAATCAGCCTAGGGGTTGAAAAAAATAACAAGATCATTAATTTAGGATGACCACATGTGGATATATATAAATATTTTGGATGATCACTATTTATTAATTTGCACCCTGGCGCTTTCATATCAATGGCTGTTTGGACGCCTTCACTTGAATTGGTACATTCTAAGCCCCAAGTATGCAAAGTGTTTACCCTTTGTAATGAACTTTTAAATACCACATTGAGTATTTTTCATCACCTTAATTAAGCCCAATCGCAT